>JAQGAF010000748.1:0-41575 GCA_034687865.1 Kryphioiulus occultus | reverse complement strand
TGTTGTCATAGCAACTGTCCTACAAGAAAGCTAGCGCCACCTACAACTATGCATCAAACGTTTTCTTTCCATATCGAACCCATGCACTGCGTTCGTGAGCAGTGCCAGTGTAGAGACCGAACCTCGTTGATCCGAACATTTAGCCAATCTGCGCCACCTGGCGGCTGATTTTTCTGGACATTTTTTGGCCTTTCGACACTAAACAACAGCAATAATTATGGCAAAAACGGCTTACCTGGAACAGATGGATCCCATATTTATGATTTCTTTTGGCTGAGATTAAGCGGGAGTATTTGCTGCTTTCATCCGATCATAAAGGTAAACCATATGTTTGAATTGCTTCGGTTTGCTGATAAACTCAAGGCGAGTGTAATCGCTTTGGGCAAACCAAAACTGCTGTGTGCAAATTTGTAGAAATGAAAATTATTCGATGTGTGCTGCCTCGTAGGGTAATTATTCGGGTATCCAATTATTCGACTGGTTTCCACACTTAACATTCATTAGAATTTTATATGAACTTAACTGAGAACATGTAAATGTATTTGTTACATTTCGAGCAACCTTGTAGGAGTACGATGATAATAATTATCAGATCACACCACAGTACGTAATTTTCTACGCAAGCTTATCAGGGTAATATTAAAAATATTTTTATAGGCTGTAGATAGGTACTTGTAGAATTCCTAGAAAGTCGGAATCTGAACATGTTGAATAGAAACAAGGTGACATACAGGTAGATTTAATTAATTGCATGTACATCTACACTGTAACTGACGTTTTGTACATTGGTAACGTTGGTAATTACATACATTTTGCGTATGTGTTGCATTTGCCACTGTTCGTATAATTTTAAGTTCCTATCAAATGATAATCTTTTGGTTGCGAATTACGTCTGCACAAAGTAACTTGCATGCTGAAAGTTTGGATAGCCCTCCAGGCATTCATTCAAGCAGCTTTGCAAAATGCAGGGTCATTGGCTTCGTCTGAGTGTATTCGTTCCCTATTGCAATATTATTTTCAAAAATTGCTAAAATTTGTAACTACCTGAACTAATTTACTAAATTTTTGATGACTTGCTGCTGAAAGGAATAATTTTTGTATTTATGTAATAAATTCAATCTATGGTTACTGTGAATATTACTCAATGACTATGGTATCGACCTTGCTATGGCCAGTACTAATGTGATGTCTCTTTCAATATGGCTTATGGCATATATCGATAGTCTAAACTCCAAAATACATGTAGGCCTACTGGTGGCTAACCTCAAAACTGTTGATGTTATCCTTACAATTGAGCTTTATTTTGCTGATTAGGCAACAGTTATTTTGGTGCCAAGTAGCCTAAGCTACAAGTAGGCCTACAGTATTTGCAATTTCTTGAAAGTCATTCGGAAGGCCTAAACTACAGTGCATCTTCTATTCATACAGGGCATCCTCTGGTTCAGATAAGCTCTTGGGCATAGGCCTACTCCAGCATTTCTAGAAGGCCAAGTGTTTGATTTTAGTTGCCACACTGCTTTGGTTCTGTAGTGTGCTTAGGCATAATGTATTAGTAAATGTTTGCGAGCTTTTGTTTTTCCCCAATTTTTTTTCGCAATTTAATCGTTGTTTGATGTACTGTATGCCATGGCAACGCAATGTCACATGACGCCATGAAGTCTGATATACATGTACCTGGCAGTGCCAATGCACCTGGATATCAGCTAAAGTGAGCTTGCAATAGCGATGCTCTGCAGGTATCAATTTGTAATAATCTCATAGATCTCGATGATGCCCATCGATCAAATTCACGTCAATTGTTTTTAATAATACTAATGTTAAATCAGGAACAGGTAGCAAATGTATACCTTGACACTAAATAATAGGACTCATTAACCTTACACGACTATTGCCACTGTCAATATTTCAATACTAGCAAGTTATCCAAAACTTGGGACGATCATCAGTAATAAGAATGGAACATTAATTCATCAGTAAACCTACATGTACTGTGCCCCTTACATGATTCGTATTACTTTCGGTAGTTGTTGAAATTGATGGAATTAGTGCCTGCGTGGAGCCTGAAAATTAAATTCTCAAAATAACGCCCCTATTATATTTTAAGATATTAATTTAATTGCTAAATTGTGTGTATGCTTTGTGGAAAAATATCCAGTGATTCAAAAATTCACTCTTTTCATTTCATACTTTGGAAGGACTGTAAGTAGTTTGACCTGCCTGTATGAATTTACCGCAGTATAACATTTTATTATTAGTCCAGGTTTATATCAATATTTTTTTGATCATTTGTTTGGCTGTATACGTGTGGTTAATACTGGCCATGATATATCATTTATGATGCACTTCCTGCATCAGACCAAGAAACAAAAATTGATATACCGTATCTATAGGTTGTCACCCAACCTGAGATGTTGTTAAGGTAAAGTCTAGATTCATATTTTTTAATATTGGCTGGATGAACGCGCAGTCCGTTTGCCAATTCTGGATTAAAGCCAGTTCATTAGCTTGAGTCACACATTTCACGAGTTAATGTGCGTTTTGGGTGCTATCAAGAGTGTGTGCCAATGCACTCTGAAAAGCAATTTTTTATGTCCACGTATTCACCTCGTTATAAACGTATCTTATAAATTAGTTGATGACGACTTCCTATGGCACACGGGTCATGTTTAATTGCAATATTGGTCAACCACAACAATTTTGCTGCCCATAATCTAATATGCATACAGTATTTGAATTTAGTTTCATAAACCTAATCTGTCACTGTTCTACAAACTTCTATCGAAGAGAATCTAGTCCAGTTTATTCAATAAGGTCTTGTGCTTAATGACTTGTCATATTTTCTAAACTTTGGTAAAATCTGTAGGCCTAAATATATTGGAAATTTTTAAGACTATAGGGCATATAGGCAATTTTTACAGTTGCAGAAGTTCCACCTTTTACGTTCGATCTCACTCGGCTTGGAATTGACATCATACATTACATTTGGAAGGTTTATAATAGATTCTCTTGTATTTTTGTTTTTCTAGGAATGACATGCAAATACCTTCTTCAGCTCTGTCGATCCAAAAGGATGGAAAGGAGTGGTGCAACAAGTCCATCATGACCACCACTATCAGCTTTGTTATTCCATCAGTGCCCTGGCAGTGTGATCAGTGCACTTATCTAAATGTCAGCAATATCCATAGTTGCTCAGTTTGCTGCAGCATAAGAGAATACATGTCTTCTATTAACGAAAATGAAGTTGTGATACCTGATGACAACGAAAACTCGTCGGCATCAGCAGGGGCTGAGCCAATGGAATTGGAAAGTGATGCTCCTGGAATTTCCAGCAGCTTGCCACTTCCAACTGTCACTGTCGAGAGTGCCAAAAAATTGGAATGGCCGTTAAAACGAGGCATGCACATTAGTCGCCCAGCCATTAAATGGAAATGCAGCCACTGCCATTTTCTTAATATTGATAATGCATTAGAATGTGTGATATGCACCACTTCCAAAGCTGAAGCGGTTCCTAATGGTGCGCTGACCAGCCAAAGTAATGGGAGTGAACTTATAAATTTTGTGAAGGAGTTGTTGTCTTCTTCGCCGAAACGATTTCATCGAAACAAGCTAAAATGGAAATGTGATAAGTGTCAGTTCCTTAATGTTGCCACAACCGACGAGTGTGTCATCTGCACTGCCCACCGTATAACCCTAACTCCCCTGACTAGTTCCCTCGCACCCGTTTCTAGTTCCAAGAGTGCTTTGTTGTCTGTGTCAAATGGCAGCAACACGTTAGAGCGGACCAAGGGACTTTCCACGTCAGAAGGTCAATTATTGCACAACAATGTCTCTGCAAAGTTATTGCCAAGTAATCACGAGGTGGTGGAGCCCAAGTGGAAATGCCGCAAGTGTCTCTTTCTCAATATTGTAAATGCCAAAGAATGTGTTACTTGTGGAACATCGAAACTGCATATTCGTAGTCATCAATTGAAGGATGAAAACTTCAACAGCGAGATCTCCCTCACAAATGGCAAGCTAGTCTCTGCGTTGCATCTCAGTAGGAGCATGGCCACAAGAGCTCTACAATGCAATCGCCTCAGGAAGACCTCGCTGGTCAACAGTCAAAACCAATCTGTAGATTTCCAGCCCCAAACGTGGAAGTGCACTTCTTGTCAATTCTTTAATTTGCCCTCAACAGCTCAATGCATCTTATGCGCCAGGGAGGATTCAAATCTCAAAGCCATTGCAAGATCCACCTTTGAAATTGGAAAGAATGGAATCAATAAGGAAATGGGACTGAGTTCCAAAATTAGCGATTTTGCTTGCAAAAAAGCTGGCTCCGAGCCTCCAGGATTACCTAAAAGACCGAGTTCAATGTATGACAAGGCACGAGCAAAAGTCATACGACAGTTGTCGTCGCCTACAACCCGTGGTGAAAAATCATTTGAAAAGCTTTGTCGTTCATATAGCGTCAATGGAAGTATTGGATCTAGAAGGAATGGGGATATATTGCCAGCCATTCAGATCTGTAATTGGGAGTGTATTCGGTGTACGTTTCAGAATTCGAACCTCACTTTTAGGTGTCAGATGTGCGAAGCGCCGCGCAAGCCAAACATTCCAACCACTTTGCCTAAAAACCCTCTCGTGATAAAATACCTGTCCAATTTGGGAGTCTCTCAAGAAATTGCGACAGAACAACAAAATAGACATTCGCAATGTGTTCATACGGAAGAAGCCACTTCAACTGGGACGGAAGCTTCACAGTCTACCTCGAAAGATATGCCAGAGGTAGATGTTGACGTGATGGGTTTACTAGATAACGAAGGAGATAGAGTGAATTCACATACTGGTTTTGCTAAACTAAAAAATGGCGTTATGATAACGAGTTCATCTCTGATTGGCCTTAAAGGCAGGCTGATTAAATCGAGGCCAGATAGTGGAATAATTGATCATCGTATCAGACACCACAGCTGCGATGTTGAGACTTTGTTTGGACAACCGTTTGTATGCCCAAGTGCACTGTCATCGTCCTCCCCAGTAAACGAACAGCCAACGGAAAGTTCACCTAAAATGAGACAGTCGCCCAGCTTCAACACGACATGGACTTGCATCAAGTGCACTTTTATTAACAAAGCCCCTCACAATGTATGTGAATTGTGTGGGGGATCACTGCTTAATAGCACTTTGACGTCTAATGGGTCCAAGGAAAAGGAAGTTTGGGAGTGTTCTGCTTGTACTCTCAGCAATCCAATTGGTGCTATTCAGTGCTACGCATGTCTTCAAGATAGGCCTGCTGTGCGAGATGATCATAGTAAGCTTGGGATAACCATAGCTGGAGGACGTAATCGGAATTTAATGTCTTGGGGGCAGTGGCAGTGCCCCTCTTGTACATTTGAAAATGACGTGTCTGAAGATAATTGCCAAATCTGCGAACATCCTCACATTTCTGATCCAGATTTTTGCATTGACAATGACCTAATGGACGATGTACGTAATGTGGAGAGAAATGCTCGCTCGGAATGGGAAGATTGTGTGCGAGTGTGCAAACAGGTGAGAACTTCTGAGATGAAAGGCGAGAGACGTTCAGCCTGTTATAGCATACAATTTATTGTCATTCCTGGTGGCAAGCTGTCATATAATATGGAATTTCCTCTATGTTTAGGTGAAAGTAAATTTCGTGGACGATTCTTTTATACCAAGAGCCGAGTCTCTATACTATGATCCTGTGGAACAAAACGATTCTCCAATCAAGGAGTGGTGTCGGCCACAGGACATTGTGTGTTCGTCAGATGAAGCACGAATTAAATGGGCTGTATTTAGAACTCCTTTGCCTTCAGATATTTCTCAGGGTAAGTTTGGCGACAGTCCTTTGAATTGTGCAGAATTCCTCGTTTTCTAGGCAATTCGGGCAAATTTGCATTTTGTTCTTCCTAAAATTTGCCATAACCATACTCATTTCACTCTTTTTACACATTCTCGTTTTCTATCCCCTATCCCAGATATGCATGTGATCTCCAACAAGTAACCAACCAAATTTAGCTTAAGTTTACAGTCTTATATTCTGCTATTGTTTTTGAGTACAAACTACATTGCATATATGTATAATTACCTGGGTAACAAGTGTATAATTTTGCATATTGTGTGACATGATTATAAACGTTCTTTACTAATGAATTCATTTGTTCCATATATAGGTGTATTAGGAAATTGTTGGCTTCTAAGCGCCTTAGCTGTTTTGGCCGAAAGACCGGAATTAGTGAAAAATGTCATGATGACTCAAGAATTTTGCACTGAAGGGGCATACTTGGTGCGCCTCTGCAAAGATGGCCAATGGACAGTTGTTATGGTCGATGATCTCCTTCCTTGTGACCCCAGAAAGCAATTGGTGTATTCTCAGGTATTATCCTCTAATTAAATTAAAAAATTCTGGCATATACAAAACGAATTAAATGCTAAAAGCATCTCACAGAATCTATTCTTGTGAAAACTGGTTAAGCTAAATGTTATTGTGGAATCAATTTTGGCAATTAATTTGCATGTGAAGGGCTCTGATAGATAGTGAAACATTTTTGACATCTTTTGTGAACTGCAATAATAATAACATGTAAAATAACAAATTTGTATAACCATTTGACTGTTTGATGCCAGTAGCACAATACAAAGTTGAAAGAATAAAATTTGTAGCAATTGAATGTTTGTCTGCTTACAGGCTAAGAGAAAACAGCTGTGGGTCCCCCTTATTGAAAAAGCAGCTGCAAAAATCCATGGTTGTTACGAAGCTTTGGTCAGTGGCCGTGCCATTGAAGGTTTAGCAACACTTACAGGCGCCCCTTGTGAAACCATTCCTCTCCAAGGTACAACTTTAACTGAAGTCTGCTAATTTTTTCAAAATATGTCTCAACTTTGGTTCAATATTCTCTTGACAGTACCTTTGCAATCTCATGAAGAAGAGTTGGATCCAGAGCTCATCTGGGCTCGTTTGTTGAGCTGTAGAGATGCAGGGTAAGTTCACAATGGTGATAATATAATTTCTATATAAAAATAAAAGCCGGCTTACCCTGTAGAAGAAGAATTTTGCCTGTGAACAGCGTCATTTTTGCGTAAAAAAGTTTGTAGATTATAAGTTGGTAAAAATCCAAAATGGAAGGTGAAATGACACGAATTCGATTTCGGGCAAATTTCATTATTCCCCTTCCATTTTTGAGTTGTCACAACTTAATTATCACATGCTCGTATGCTCCGAAGTTTTTTTGCATGATGGGAATATGCTTTTACTTCTCCATAAATAATATTTCGGCTTATTGTGCTTATCGATGAATAGTCATTTTTAAACTGGTTATTTTATTTTCGTTTAGTGTTTTGTAAAATATAGTTTTAATTGAATAATGAAATTTAGCTTTCCTGAGTTTCAAATCAGTCTGTATCCTATGTTTTCTGCTTGTTATGTTTGAATTACATTGATATTGAATCTTACTTTTGTTGTGGTCTGAATAATGTTGCCAGATTTCTCATGGGAGCATCATGTGGAGGTGGCAATATGAAAGTTAATGAGGAGGAGTATCGTAAACTTGGTTTGCTTCCACGACATGCATATTCTTTGCTTGATGTGCACCAAGATGATTTCAGTGTCACAAGGTTTGTAATATTTATTCGGGTTTCTATATATTTATTCGGGTCACCTGTCTGGAATCGAACCTGATGTAAGAGCGGGGTATACCTGCACTCTATTGTTGATACTCTATAATCGCTCAACAACAGCGAAGTGACTTTTCCTTGTTCATGATGATTTGATGTTGCTAATTCAGGCGATATAAAAATTTCAGGGAATGGAAGTTTTGTAAATTTTCAAATTCCTCTGTTTATGGCAATCAGTCATAGGTTTCAAAATAAGCTGAAATTTTCCGTTTTGCAATTTCAGGCTAGTCCGTTTGCGCAATCCATGGGGTCACTTTTCCTGGAATGGCGATTGGTCTGATAATTCCCCTCTATGGAGCCCCGTACTTAAGCAACAGCTTATGCCACTTGGGGCTCCTGAAGGGGTCTTTTGGATGTCCTACCAAGATTTCCTAAAGTAATTTAATATCAAGTCCATTTTATAACATGTATAACATTTTAGTGAATTTCTTATGACATTTTAACGTTTACACAATGCAATTTTTTCATTAGGTATTTTGATTGTGTTGATGTCTGCAAAGTGCGATCAAGTTGGTTGGAGGTTAGAGTTGAAGGAGTGTTACCGCCGTTTGCATGCAATGAGAAATTGCCAGCTAGAAGAATAAAAGTAGATTCCACTACGGAAATTGAGTTTACTTTGTTTCAAGAAGGTCAAAGGTCTGTTCTATCTCCGTTATTGTAGTGTTCATATACAGTGTATTATCTACAGTACATACGTATGAAATTTGGAACTAATAGCAGTGGTCCTTATTTGCATTTTCCAGAAGTTCTGCAAGGTCGATGCGGCTACAGCTGGATCTTTGTGTGGTTGTATTTCGTGAAGAGAACAATCACAATAATATCAAAAAAGCAAGTTTTGCATCTCTTGTTGTACACAGTCGAAGAATGGTACGGGGATTTGTTGGGTGTAGTGCAGTATTAGAGCAAGGAACGTACATTGTGGTTTGCCTGGCCTTTAATCACTGGAACACATGTAAGTGTGTAATTTCTTTTATATCGCAGTATTTTTAATAGTCCATTGCTGAAAATGTTAAAAACATGTTCAGGGTGTTGACAAAGGTTCATTACAACTTTAAAAATTAATAACGGGACGTCTAATTGAAATACAGGAACATTCTTTGGTTCATGTGATACACCATTGGTTCGGATATTTTATTAGTTTGTGCTGAAGCTCTGCTCTAATAAAATTCATTTGCTTTGTGAAAAATGGAATTTTGACATTTTTGAGTACCCAAATATCATGTTCCAGATTATAATATTGTTTGCCACTCATTAACTATCGCTGTTACAGACTGTGAACATGTTTGTGGTGTTTGTACTAATTATAGGCAATGTTATAGCTGTTCCAGATCCAAGATACATACTTGCCATACATAGCTCAAAGCCTCTCCAGTGTGTTCACAGACTTAGGCCGCAGATGTTCATATTGGCTGATGCTATTATCAATCTAACTCGTTCAAAGGGCTCCAGGCATGAGGTATTCATATTATTGACAGTTGCATTATGTCATTTGCACATGCAAGCTTACTCATGCACCCACATTTTCACTGAAACATATAATGCAGACCCTGCACATTCAGTATTACTGTCATTAATTATCAGTAATCAGCAAGAATCAGTGCTGTCCATATTTGTAAAAATTGACAGCAATTTGAATATTTTTCACATTTTACAAAGGTAGCCTTAGATTTTGCTAGTTTGAATTATTTATTTAAATTTCTGAAACTGTCAGTAATGATTATTATTTACCCTAGTATGTTCAGAATTGGAAAACTTAGCATAATGATTAAAATTCACGAAAAATATTTCATGACAATTATTCATTAGTACTGCCTTCTTTGATAGTAAACCTTTGTTTAATCGATACATTCAGTGTACCTGAATTGAGTTTTGAAGTAGCTTTTTAATTGCATGATGAATAGCATTTGTTTATTTCTTTTACAAGGGCCGTGAAGGAATGACCGTTTATTACCTCACTAAAGGATGGGCTGGATTAGTTGTAATGGCAGAAAATCGTTTGGAGGATCGTTGGATATTTGTTGAGTGCAACTGTAATGATAGCCGCAATGTAGTTTCTACTCGCGGTGACTTGGTCACAGCAGATTATATTCCTCCCAGAACGAGGTGGGAATGAATGTTAACATCTCATTTTTGATATATTCTCGAACTTTTAATTTGTTACGCCTTTAAAAATCGTTCTTTTTACATAGGCAAGTGATAATTATCCTTACACAATTGGAAGGACGTGAAGGTTTCACAATTGCTCACAGGTTACAACATCGACTATCTAATGGTGTTCATGAAAGTGGGACACCAAATTGCCAACATAAGCCTGCCATTGATGACCGACTTCATGGTTTACATGCACCAAGACCATTGTAACACTAGGAAAAACTATTGCAGAATTGGGTATTTACACATCCTCTCACAATATATACTGAAATAGCTCATTAGAGCTATATTTTATCTTATTCTATTGGGTTGTTTATTGTCCACCAAGCTATTCCATAGATACCCAAGAATGTTTTTGTCACTGTAACCCTAAGATTGGGTACAAGATGTGAGGTTCTCCTGAATACATGTTGAAAACTGATATTTGCAATTTGCATTTGGGGTTTCGTGAAAAAGGTCGTGGACTGATTTTTACTTCAAATTTCATGAATAGTATCTGAAATGTTTGAAGCAATTAATATTTCTTTTAAAATTATGAGCAAAATTGTATACAGAAGTCGAACCAGAGTATCAGTTTTTAATATCTTGTGTATCCAGAGTACTAGCCAGTCTAGCCTGAATATTTACTGAAAATTTATGAATGTTGGGACGTGACAGTTAAATCATGTCGAAATTTAATCTCATGCGCTGCTTTCATAAAACTGTTTCTCCTATTCACCTGAACACTTTTCTAAACCTTTGGTTTTTAATATACTTGAGGGATTTGAAAGCAAGCAGACTATACAAAATCATAGTAAATGTATTTCCACATTTGTATGTGTGGGATGGGAAAAATCACAAAGCTTGCTTTCAATCTACATTGTGCAATGCAGTAAGATGCGTAATCAAGCAAGAACTAAAACTAGCCCTGGTGTATGCTTGAAAATTGCTTTACAACATTCCAAACAAATATCATTTGTAATTTTTTTATCCTTTTTGGACTCGTTTTTTGGAGCAGTTAATTCCTTTTTTGGCAAGCATTTTTAGTAGTTTTGCAATAAAAAATAAAACAATCTATCTTACCAAGAAATCCCGAAGCACGTTTCGAAACGGATCAAAATCAAGCATATTATCATTTCATCAAAGTCACATTGCATTAGCTTTGACCCACACATGACGTTCTCAGGGCACTAGTAACTTTAGATCTTGCAATCAAGAGCTGGTCTCTTTAAATTGCATTGAAGCTAGTTATTAGAAATTGCCAGTGGCATATTTTAAAGATTTATTGCCATTATTTGTCGTATGTTTTTTATTGGGTTTGGTACCATTTGTGAGAACACATGAAGTGCTGGGATAATTGAAAAATTGTTGCAGCCTTCATGAGTGGTATAAAAGAGCATTAAAATGCAGCTTATTTTTATTGTATTCGAAGTGCATCCTCGTGTAGAAGATAAGGTAGAAGTCGCCTAAAGACTTTTTTTACTACGATTGCTATATTTATTAACAAGTAATCTTGAATCCATTTAGTAGGTGAAGTCATTTTAGGAAGCTAGAGAATAACTACTTTGGGTTTAGAAAGCAGCTGTGGCCTTACGTAAAGCCCGGGAATGCACCTTTCACTACTTATTTATTATTTCAAACTGGTAAAATGTTCAACAGATAATGTATTTTGTATTGCAATTGCACAACATGCATTAATTAACTGACTGTGTTCACTTGAGGTTTTATCGAAATCTTGAAAGCAGCAAAAGCTGACAACATTGAAATGGTAGGCTACTTAAAGAACAGTTGGGAAATTTCACGATATTTATTCCTCAATAACAAACGATCAAATCATTTCTTAACTTGGGCAATAATTCCCTTTTCAAAAAAATCATGGATGGTCTAATTGTAATCAATTATTTGAGAGCTAATATACAGCTGAATATTTGATTTCGAAAAGTGGTTATTTACCCAAACATTTACAAATGGTATTTACTATAGACAGGAATGCAAATACAGGTTTTTGTAGACCTACACGTGCCATGCGTATTAAAGTAGATGATTTGCTGGGAAGATCATAATGCTGAAAACAAACATATAGTTTATAAAATAGATGATCCTTTTTTAAATTGAATATCTGTGATGTTTTCGTCAAGGCTATTTTGCTTATTTCCGTTTGTAGAGAAACGAGTGTTGAAAGTGCGAAATGAACAAATCAGTCATAGCAACATACCTTTAATTTATGGCTGAGTGTTACTTTTTTAATTGTTGACATGGTAATGATTACTAACAGGGTAATAGCCATAATTTAAACTGAATATGGCTGATGTTTGATTGCATGCGCAAACCTTTGGTTTAAATAATTCTGTACTATATTTCAAATTTCCCAGTATCAACCAAATGACACTGTAATTGTAAATACCATCATTACAACCGTTGACGAGCTTGGAACACCAGGAATAAAGACTAGCTATGTTATTTTACCAGTTTTTGGTCCATCGCTATTCTGTCCTGGAATGTCAGGTTACTTAATTTGGTGGAGTGTTATCAAGTTTAATAGTGGTTTGACAATGTTTAATGTGTATGTGGTGTGTTTGCATTCTGCGCAGTTCACAGAATCAGTGGCAGTTTATATTTGTCTTAACGTTTCTGGTACCTCGAACAAAAAAGCTTTCTTTTGGATAACTGTTAATATTGCAATGTTGAATGGAAAGTGTCAATTCTAGATGTGGCTATGGGGAAATTAAAGTTATTATGTTCGAAGATCTTCGATTTGGGGTTCGCAGTGTGTAACGTTCATCCTGGTCTGTTCAATTGTGTTGGCCCTCCAACATTTGAGGACGAATGTTCATATACTATCACTCTCCACACTGACTAAATTTTCATTTAACAATAAATTTGTTGTTTTTTTTCCATAATTTTGAACTTTAGAATTAATAATGTATTCATGGGTAATTAGATTGAAACAGATAAGTCACAAACATTTGGATATGATTTCATCAAAGTTTATTTGAGGCTTTGTAATATGCAAATGAACTTTCAGATTTGCATGGTATTCAATGTTTCGATTCTCATATACTGATTTGTAGTGATATTAATGTTGAATTATTATTATTATCATTATGAGGAAAGTACAAAGTGTGTTTTGAATGGATGCTTTAATTTCGACGAAGCATTTTCACTTCTAACGTATAATGTGTTTAGTGTTGCATGAATGGTTGTATGTTGTATTAACGGGATTTATTATCCTTGTATATGCACAGTTTTGAATAATTATTTTTTCTAAATGAACAATTTCACTGTCATTATTTTATTTATATCAGCATACTGCTGTAATTGTATGGTAAAATCAACATCATATATTTGATAATATTTCTTGTGTCATGTTCCCTTGAAAATTAGAATAGCTATTGTTTTATGTTACCTATCTTTCCCTATCATAATAGTTTCTCCACAATTCCAAGGAGGGGGGTTGGGATTTTCACAGGAGCCAGTTGCAACCTTTCAATTCTTACAAATAATTTCTTTTAGATTTTTAGAATACTCGAGGATAAAAAACTGCGGTTTTCAGCGGTTTCTACAGTAATTTCGAGGGTTTTCCAAACTGCAGTTATATGTGAACATACTGCAGGAAAATATCTGCAGTTTGTTATTTCATGAAAACATCAGTTTTACTTGAGGTTACTGTTGTTACTCCACCTCCCCTCAAAAATGAGCATCTGCATTTGGCAGCCCTCATTTTCTCCAAGGTATTTTTTCTCTTGTTGGGACAGGCTCCGAAACCATAACAATAGTTATTTTACAGGAGACTCTGCTGGTGAACTTTTATTTTCAATCATAAGTTGAAAATATTGTTCATTTTTTAATATTATAAGTAGCTGTCGTTCAAATACAAACAAGCAACAAGTGGTGGACTGGACCCCCCCCCCCCTTCCTTGGATATAACCTAATTTCTTCCTTATTCAAACTACCCAATTGACTATATGATCATAACTTCATCATTTAATAATGGTAAAATGCTGAATCAAGCTTTACGTTGTTGCCAAAAAAACGAAACTTGCGCGCCTCGGCAAGTTCAAATTTCCCGCCAATGAAATCCCGAACGAGCTAGGGGAAAACCCGCTGACCTGGAAACACTGGCTTAGTTCTTGCATGGTTCTTGTTGTGAAAAATGTAGACTAACGTGCAATTGTTGTGGAACTCGTGTGTTTAACAAGTGCCATCGGGATAACCGCTGCCCTCGTCTTAACAAAGTTATAAAAGTAGATACCGTGCAGTAAACTTGAAGTATTACTGAATATTAATATAAAGTTAGTATAATTTTAAGGTACTTTTCGTTGAGATGCATGTAGTGAACTTCGGTTGAGAGAAGATTGTGGAAGGCGCCATTTTCAACATTCCCTGCATCAACACCTAAAGATCGAGTATATCTACAGACACTGCATGTAAGTTTATAAGTAATTCAATCCTATATTTCATTTGATGAAAGTTGTTACAGTTGCGAAGCTCTAACGTAGGTATTATGTCACTGCAGGTTGAATAACCCACACATATTGACACAATCACATTTTGCTCTTTGCGGTATGCTTGGAATGCATGCTGGGCCCCCAAAATTGGCTTTTACCACGGCCATGCACATTTAGAGATTTTCTGAATTAATTTTACGATAGGTTAAATTAGGTGGCTATATTAAAAATTTGAAAAATAAACCCACCAGGATCCAGGCTTGGAAGACATGTAAGGCTACCCAAATTCCTTCAGTCCTGTGGAATGTATAATAAATACTTGCATCATGCGTTGACTTGACTTCAGTGGCACTACATGATAAGCATTTGCCCTGTCTATGAGAAAAAATCAATGATCTGGCTGAACGGGAAAACTACTGCTTTGAAAGAAATAAGAAAAATGACCATGGTCAACTCAGCCCTACTACAATGCAGACTTCAATTATTGGCCGTAACCATACGCAAGTTAGACAAGGATAGGCTAAATATAACAAATACAAAACGACACAATGTATATAAAGTGTTAAGAGTGTGATAAAAGTTATGGCCACAAATGAAAAGAGTTGTAGTGCTGGGCGAAACATGTGTCATGTTTGTAAGTTGTTGCATATCAATTAAAAAATGGAAATTAACTTTCCATGGACATCGATTTCAAGGAATTCATTAATGCTTTATTTGCCTCAATTGCATCCTGCCTTAATTCAGCAGTGCTTGTAGAACCACTGTGATGGCATTATAAAATAAGTGCCCATGCAGTTACATGTATAATGACAGTGACTTATACAGACATACATGTATTCTAAGGAGACCTTTTGAGTAAGCAGTTGAGCTTAGGCCAACCAGAGTTAAGGCCGCCTACTTTCGTTGCATTTAACACATTTACGAATTGATGCCTTTTCCTCTGGCAAAATCACTTCGTCGATGAAATGAACAATTCCATCCCGTGTAACCATATCTTGTTGAGTAACTCGAGCTTTGCCTATTTCCATGTGATGATGCTTTTTGTGGATCTCGACGACGTTTTGTTTTGTCTTAATGCTGTACTGAAGTTTGGACTTAAAAGCGCAACTTGGCACCATGTTATCCACAAGGTGATTTTTTACAACCTGGAAACCAAATGAGCTTGAAGTGAATCAGGTTTCCGAATTTGCCATAACGCAAATATTATACACTGTTAGAAAAGGACTTGCCTGTGTAAGATATTCTGCATCATTCATTATTCTCTCGAGATTGTGCCGGCTTAGTTTTTGGAAGGCACGGTCTGATGGTGCAAAGAGAGTCAAAGAATTGTGTCCTGATCTTGGATCTGTTGACAGAAGTTGTGGGTCCGAGCGTCTAACCTTTTGCAACGCCTCCAACATTATTCTAGGAAATTAGAGAGAGATTTTACTTTCATCTGAGAAGTAACGAATTTACAACTATTGGCAAGAGTTCCCCTCCTAGGCTTCTGCAAAACTCGTTTTTTATGCCATGAAATGTTTAAATGTTGTAGGAAATGTCGCTTCCCAGAGCTGTTACGTAAAATGAAACAAGATGGCGCTAAGATCTTCAATAGTTCTCGACTCATCACTGGACGGGCAAAACTCATAATAGGTGGTGTTGGTTTTTTTGTTAAGGGTGTGAATTCTACTTGTTTTTAGCGTGTGTAATAATACAGGAAAGAGAATTATTATATTTACGTAAAATTGCCATCCTTTTGTAGTACTTCAACTATGCTTTGAGTAGGTGCCTTTAAAACTCGATCAATGATGTGAACAACGCCATTTTGTCCTTGGATATCAGACGTTTTCATCATAGCAGATTCCACTCCATAGCCCTGAACGGAAGTAAAAAAAATGGAATATCGGATTTAGCTTTTTTTTAAAAAAAAAAACATTACACTGAAGCTTATCTGAGATATAATCATACCTTGTTTCCTGGCACTTTGCGATAGACTCTAAGACGAAGACTATTTTTTCCATCTACACTTCTGGCTTTCTGGTCATCCCTAATAGAATCTGTTTTAAAACGGCCCTGTGTGATGTGGAACATAACAAGATCGCGAGCAGCTGATGTATCTTTCATAAGCTTTTGCAGCTCTTCACTGGGAAGTTCTTGAAATGAAATGGTCATGCTGTAGTCACTGATATCTAATGACACTGGCATGCTCTTCAAAGCTATAGTTGTTATACCTTTGAATGCTTCCTCCGACGGGGCAAAAACGGTGAGGTTACCAGCTCCTTCTAGAGCTGCTTCTGCACCTGAGCTTCGGATCAGTTGTAGAAAAGTTTCCACTTCTCCCGTGTCCTCTGATAACTCTAATACGCTCTTAGCTAATTATGAAGCACTTTGTGCTTAGTTATAGGGCACTTGCTTTTGTTTGAAAAAAATTTAAATAGTAAGTTTTGAGAATGACGAACCTCTGTTCGGAACGAGAATGTTCCCAATTAGATGAATTATGCCATTTCTCCCAATAATGTATTCCCCAGATAAGCGGGAATCGCCTACAAAGGTTCCTGATTCGTTGCACATTAAGGTTAATTTTTCTCCACCAATCGTCCTTAGTTGATGCTCATCAATAACGGCGGGAAGGCAAAGTGAGTGTGAAACGATATGAGACTGTAGTAGAGCTAGAAAATAATAGCAATTTGTAAGGTTCCGTTGGTTATTGTCTGATTAATTTCCAGTGTTTCTGTCCGTTATTACCATAAGACTGAAAATGTTATTCGCTAACCTTTTCTAGCTTGTGGGTCTGTTCTAATCCGCTGAAGGCGAGCTGCTGGGTACATTTGAAAGGCTTCGTCATATGGAGCAAATATTGTGTAAGGGCCACCAGATCTTATATCAGTGTCTATTTGGGATTCTCGGAGTAAGCGGTCAAACTGCGCAAATCTTCCATCACGTGCAACAGTTTCTGCTAAATTGGCTTGAATAACAGGGTCTAAGAACGATTCGACGAGGTGGACAATGCCATTTGTAGCTTCTTGGTCCTTCCGAATTATTGGAGCACAATTGACGGTGATCATCTGTTGTGTTTTCATGTAAATAGATTAAAACAAGTTTTTTCTTCAAAATCTTATCAATTTAGTTAATTAATGGCCATTAAGTTCAATTTAATGTGCCAACTTTCAATGTAGGTACTTAGATAAATGTAATTATTATCATAAATTATAGCTTTTATGTTGCTTTAATCGTACACTTTAATAGTTTTCAATCTTAAACTGGAATTTTGCCAGGAGATATCATTACCAGTATAACGAAATCATATTGATGTGGAGACGTACGTGCTTGAAACAAAGTTTCGCTTAATTTGCTCTTTATACCCACCCAAGAGATTTCAGGCTATATCTGCCTTTAAACTGTAATTTTGCCAGTAGATTCATTACAATTATTAAAAAAGCATACTTATTCTTCTATTTTTACGATCGTTGTAGTTCTGATTTACATGCATGTATTAGCATGGAGTCACTTTTTCCATTGCCAACTTTTTAACTTTAAGATACACTGTACATGTAATTAGAAGCCAAATATTTCCAAAAATAGGTAACCTACAGTAAAAACTGTCTTGGCTTAAAAAAAACAGTTAACTCTGGGAATTTATATTTTTTTAAATCTATAAATTTAATTTTTTTAAAAGTTATAAATTGAAAAATTTACTGTCATCCCGAGATGACCTTTCCTATAATGTACTACATGTTGTAGCAACTGGTTTATGCCATTCAAAACCAACTTTTGTTAGTAATTGGGAGATGATGGCATGGTGACACCGTTTTTGATGAACATGACGTCAAATAGGGACATCAAATACTTCCGCATTGGCGCTTACCCCATTTGAATATTTGTTAACTCTCAGTTGTTGACCCCTATTCATAGTAGATACCAAATGGTCAGCGTCTATTTCCTTAGAATGGATTCGGCCTTCAGACATGTGATTTAAAAGTATTGGAGACCGAGGGTTGTTTGTGTTGATTAGCAGTTGTTCTTTTTGAAGAGTTGTTAGCCTCTGCAACAAAGTATGCATAGACAAAATAGTTACAAAATAGTTGAGGCAATTTAACATTATATGTAAGATGGCCAACCTCAAAAGCTGAGTTGATTGGGGCAAATAATGTGTAGGCACCCTCCCTCTGAAGCCGTTCTGCGAAACCTGCATCTCGAAGATGTTTCACGAAGATTGTGGCACCCAAATCCTCCGCGGTTTCCAGAAGACTCTTCAGGGGTTTTACTATTTTAAGGCAAATGTCAACAGATGCTTTAGTTTTTGAGTTTTGCCAACTAATGACAACAATGACAAGTTTTACCTGCTGTACATCCATGTTGACCAGGAACTCGATCAAAGCCTTCACAGCATTCGTATCTTAGTACACTATTGGAAAAAAATCTCTCGATATATTGGACTTGTCTTTATGTTGTTAGTTATGGCTTAAAGAGCTGCATTGTAGTCTTAAAATGTTGCAGCTTCGAGGGAAACTTAGGAGAAAGATATCGCATGTACCACAACACGGCACTGCTCAGTCCAAATACATGTACAGTACACACGCGAATATCAACTCTAGATGTCCATACATATCAACCATACATGTAAATACGAATAAAATATCTGTAACAATTTTCTATCTTTAATAATA
Organism: Kryphioiulus occultus; assembly: GCA_034687865.1. Taxonomy (NCBI): domain Eukaryota; kingdom Metazoa; phylum Arthropoda; class Diplopoda; order Julida; family Julidae; genus Kryphioiulus; species Kryphioiulus occultus. Next base: position 22,677 of record JAQGAF010000748.1, on the reverse strand, counting down.
TACTCTTTGCTAAATTCATCTAGACATTAACTTACACTTTAGTGTTTAGCTTGGTATTCATGGACATGTACAGTGTATTTGAATGCTTCTCGAAATTCCTCTATTCAGTGTGACCAGGGTGAATCTAGATCTCCCCCGATTACTTACTTACGTTTTCCTGCCACATATTTTTCTGTGCATCCAATATTTGCAGTCTGTGTAGAATTTTTTGTTTGTTCCTGGAATTTCTTCAACAGCGCATGCGTTCGGTCTAAAAACAATTTACTCAATTAGTTCACGATTATCGTAATTGGGTAAGGGGCCGTGCATATGTTACGTAATGCAATTTGTACTATTTTTAAAGACCCACCTCCTGTAACACTTTGCAGACTACCTACTCCTAGTGTTACATAACACATGTTTACAAATTTTTTATTTTCACCCATGGATTGTATATGTAACTTGTATAGGTTATACAGGACCTAGTGTACAATGTTTTTGGTTAGACATCTCCACCAATCCATTGCAGATCTGAACTGTCAGGCTCAGAATAACTGATTTTGTACATCAGGTAATGCTGTTGTCCATAGCTGCAACACTCTGTGGTAGAATTTTCAAGATATCCTGGCCATTAAAAAATGATACGTATAACGCATGGAGAAAAACCCATGGACCCCCTGTAAGAGTTCGTAACACTTTCACGAGGACCCACCCCCTGGTGCGTTACGTTATATTTGCATGCCCCTAAGCGATGAATTTTACAGTGGTTCTTGGTCATTGGACACTTATTTTTATTCGATTTAAGAATTAAAAAGTAATGAACGGTTTATTTACATTTTGAACAAGGTCATTGTAGTTTCTGGAACTACTTAAGAAAGAACGGTATTGTAAGCAAGGTTAAATCAGTTCTGTGAACTGACACCATATTTTGTTTCAGTTCCTCCAGAATGGTTAACTGGATGAAGTTGTAAGAGTAGCCTATACAAACTGCTCAACACACTGTACTAGTTAGTGTATTAATTCTTCATGTTTGTATGGGAACCAGTGGGGATCCAAGACAGATTGATGCAGCATTTTATACTGCCCACTACTGTAATACTACATTTGTAATCTTGGCAGATCCGCATTTTAACTGTACAAGGGTCGACAAGGACAATCTACGCCTAAATGACAATCTAAATCGACCCACATATACATGTAGTTCTGCCATGACATGGCCTTTTTAAACCTTATATCACGTGGACCTGAGTGTTGTTTTACTTAGATATCTCTGACCTTAAACCTGAATAAAATTATATTTCGTCTATTCGTAAAATTGAAAACCACATTTGTACATACATGTACATGTATACGCAAAGGAGATAAAATACGGCCTATCCCTGATGAAACGATGACCGTCCGACATGAGGCATTATTCACAACAGATGATCATCGGATAACAAGTTTCGTATTCATAACGTCCAAATGAACATGTTCACCTGCATTTTCTTAACGCCTATTGTGTGGATTATTGGCTACAAATTCAGTCTTTCAAAGCGATAGCTGAAACTTTCCCATTTGTTTCATGATAAATTATGTCAAGAGTGATGTAAAACTTAATGTAAGGAGTTTACCTAATAAGAACATTTGACGACAATATATATCACAAGATAACTGCGATCTTTGCAAAAGAGCGCTTCCATCACCAATTGGAATATCTGTTACTGTGGATACATATTGCATAGTGGTTGGACGGAAACAGTGGAACCACATAATCGGTAAACTATATTTGAATTTGTCTGTAAAATATTTCAATATAGGCTAATTGTTTGCTATCGATAAGAAAAAGCTAGATCCTAAAATTACTAAGCACATTTTTCATTAGATTATGCGCACCACATTAAAGATGTCAAGAGTGATCTTGAAACTGCTCTAATATGCCTAATTAAAAATAATTAGCAATATGCTACTTGACATTTTGGAGGTCTAGGCTGAACGAGGCAAGTTTTACGAGCAATTGTAGAGCAATCTAGACAATTATTGATGACACAAATTAAAATTCGCCATATAAAATAAATTGACATACAGTATGTGAAGATTTAAATACTCTGATTAAAAATGGGCTTATTCTAAGAATTCAATTTATCTACAGTACTTGTATTTTTACAAAGCTATAAAAAATCACGGGACTTTTTGCTTTTTTATTTCGAAAACGTGTGGGTTTGAAAAGTGTCGTAATTAATAATGTGAAATTAGTGCAGTCTTGGCGTGCAATTCGTGCAAAAATATTGCCTAGAATTAATTTTTCAGTCATTAAAATTTATTAAATCTTATTACTTTAAAAAAATCAAATTATGCAAGAGACTGCCAATTACGTCATGAAAGGATTACAAAAACAAGCGTTAATTTGGACAACTATAAAACTTCTGTCCTCTAGCTCTAGCTCACTTCACATACTTTTTTGAAACAGATTTCAAAAGTCGTCCGAATTTTATGGAAATGGGAATATGGCATACTACATGCACAGTGTGAATTGCGAGATTTATGTTGTGTTCGAAATACAGAAAGCAAAATTCTTGCAAGTACTTACCCTTGACTCTGTGCCATTTTGATGTGCCATTGAGGCACCCTTCTTTTGCCGGAAGCTGCATCCGGAGATGTTATTAAGAGCACCGCACCGAGTGACAATAAGATGATATTTGTGGTCATTTTCATCTTGCTTGATTTTTTTAGTTTTATTGAAATGAAAATCCACGTTTTTAATGTTTGGGAGCTCGCGATGCCACGCTGCTAGTGGCTAAAGCTTAGTCGACTTCTAACTAGGCTGTGAAACATTTAAGCGTTGAAGTGCACAATTTATCTTGAAACTGAGACCCGTGATCTTTTATCCTAGTTTTATTTCTTGGTGCCTTGCCTATAATGGTTAAGGACACAATGATTCGGGTATCCTTAACAGTTGCATAGCCGTCGAGGATTTACACCGTAGTGCTTATTTGAAGGATCAAACGGCTTGTCCAAACGACATGAAATTAAAGTTATGGCCATCCTTCCAATTGAGTGTTCAGCACTCCTTGAATATATGCCCCTCCCTATTACTCTTTAAGGCGTAAAGGGGGGCGCGTATAAGAAAGAGTGGAATGACAGCATCTTATTCGCCAGATTTTTTTGGTGCACCCCAGAGGACTGCATGGGCTGATTTTTTGTTTTACGTTCGTGAGTGAAATATTATAAACTTGAAACCTGCTCTCCTAAAAAACTGGCAGCCATTATACGAAATATATTTGAACGAAATTCTAGATGCAACGTTTTTAAGTGCATCAAAATTTAGTCAACCCTTTCAAGCATTTGGAAACATCGGACGAAACGACATTTCATTTGAAAAAATAAGCATAACTGATCGAGTTCTCTTGCTGGTTAATGACAAACAGTACATGCATTGTCGAACATTCATTCCATTATAAACTTGCAAGTTACGGGGTCTGTGATGCCTGGAAAAATCAGGGAATAAGTTCAATAAATCAATAACAGATTTTGCATATAGTTATTGGTTAGCACAAAAATCAAGAGATGACAAGCAATTCTGTAAAATAAATTAAAAAAAACTAATCCAAATTTGCTGTTTCCTTATGAAAATGTATGTCCTTACATTGGCATGTCATATTTTTGCATTTTCAATGGCCAGGGTGCATGCATGGGAATTAGTTTTAAAACCTAGAAAAGTCAGGGAAGCCGAAAACGCTACTGCAAATAAACCCCCAGACTAGAAAATTAGAGGAGGCAATCTTATCTAGAGAGCAATTATGAATAAAACTGGGATTGATATTATTATATGCGTACTAGAAGAAGCAATACAAAGTTTTAGCATTGACATTAACACGTTTCAATATGTCAACTGTAACGCACTGGGCGCAAGTGTAGTCGACGATAATTAACTACAATAAAAATAAAACAAAAATACCATAAGAATAATAACATCAAACTACTACATGTAAGTTACTAACAGTGCAATAATGTACTCTTTATTGCTTTCATCAATTCCTACTTTGGAACAATGCCATGGAGGAAAAACTGGAAATAATTCTACCCTTACCGCCGAAATTATATGGGCAACGATCCAGCTTTTATTTTTCCCGTGAAAACTAGAAATACTGCAGCAACCAAATGCATGAGGCTTTTCTCGAAATTTTCCTTGAGAATTGCAGACCACGTCCATCAGTCCTTCTCTTTATTTTTAGTAGGCGTACAACGTTTTTGAAGGGGTGAAGTGCGCACTTAAATAGCACTGCAGTGGTGTTGAAGAAAAAATATTTGTTTGCTTTTCACATAATTTATGACACACTTAAGTTTTTCTTTCAAAGGCCAGGGGCCATTTGAGCCTCTCCATGCGTTTCTCGCAAAGCCAGAAAAGCGATTTTGAAAGAAAGTTTACGTCCAAATTGCAAAGTGGTCTCTCAAGAATTTCTCTCATGTGCTTCAACGCATTTTGTGTGATATTAGAACGAGGTCAAAATAATTTTGCTGAAAGAAGCGTTGGATGTGTTGTTGAATTTTACGGCCATTTCGTATTTGAGTAATGCATATACTGCACTACATGTACCTTGCAGCGTTGAGATCTTATGTCACGTTTACATTCTGCCTGCATGCATTTGCAACAATTCTAACTTCTCACCTCAACAACAATAGATAACACATTTCTTGAACTGTCATTCAGTTTTTTATGAGAGATTTTTGTCGCACGAATGAAGCATCACGTTTATTGTGTTGTCGTGCACGAGGGAAGAGAAAATCTCGTAATCGACTACGCCTATATTGAATGAACTTATAAAAAAGTATTAATGCCCCGTCGTGATTAACGCGTGCAGACTACAGGTTGTTACCATTTCGTTGGTTGTTGTCATATAATTCACGGTCATTTTACCATAATACCGTAGATAAGTTTAAAGCTTTTTCGTGCGTAGGTGACATAAATGTAGATAATTATGAAATTTATACCGGCACCCAAACTGCAGTTTTTGACACCATGGAGTGGTTTGGGGGTTTGTGTATAGTCGCCTTTAAATGTTGAGCACCTAATTTTATTGTTATTATTCAGTTTATGTGGCCGAGGTTTGTGAGTTAAGTTTCCATTTATTAATGCTTAATGCTTAACTGATAAAAACACATTTAGATAACTTTGCCAATGTTAATGTTCCTAAGCGTATATGCTCGTATTTCTTTAATAGACGACAGCTATGAGGCACTTTTTAGTCTTGTATCGCCAGGGCCAACATTATCTGAAATTTAAATTTCTTATATGCTTCTATTTTTATCAAAGTATGCAGGATTTTATTTCGTGGGTGATGAACCTCAAATCCTACATGTATAAAAATATTCCAGAAATTTCTTGGTGCAGAAAAAATTACTACCAAAAAGTAAAAAAAAATTTTGGAGGGGCTGCAGCCCCCGCAGCCCCCCTCTCACAATCCATGGACATTCTCTACTTATTCAAATACTATATTATTAAATAGAATAAATGTTGTTCGTACATAAGATCACGTGCAGATTTGCAAGAGTTGTTTGTAGGAAAACAATTAATACTTTATTTGTTATGAACAAAATTTATGACGGTGCGATACAAAGCAAAATAGCAAAATTAGAAATTATATGCCAGTGGACACCATATCTTCAAAACAAGGAGTGTTTCTGTGTTGTGGCAAATGTAGTTTTCTTCTATTCTCGTGCTTTTCTAGTGTATTTCTTGGGCTTCTTAGTAAACGTGCACCATTCCATATATAAAGCTTATCATATAGTTAAAGAAATTAGCAAAATATTATAAGATCGTCGATAAGAACAGGCCTACTGTAAAATAAGTACAGTACTTTGAACAGCTCAATAAATGTGCAACCATAGTGGAATGGCGGTTCCCCCATTCTATAATTGTTAATTAAGAGCCTAAGGTAATGTGAAAAAGTGCTTGGTAATATTAATTTATAATCCATGCGTAGGATTATGTTCTTTGAAATTAATCATTTTAATTTAGGCCACCACAAAGCGCGATAAATGAAACTGTAGAATGACTATCGAGTCAGGAAGGAAATAGATATTAAAAACTGTAGAGCAATTTGAGAGATGTGAACTCCCCTATTTTCCTCGCTTACTGTATATCTATAATGGTACAATTATGGCCGTCCACCTAAATGGAAGGAAAAGTAACGCTAGTATGCTGGGGAATTTTACAGAATATATAATTTCCAGAAAATAACGCATGATTTGCAAGAATTTGATGGCTGAGTAGTGTTGTCCACTGTTTCTTGAATTGACTTGTTATTTGATCAAATCGTTAAACGCAGTGATGGATAACACTAAATTCGGGACAGAGATTGGGAAGTTCCTTATATGGTCAGTGGATTTCTGCTTGTGGCAAACTTTAACTGGGGTGAACATATCAACCCAAATTTATCTGGCATGTGCATGACTTCGTTCTCCATAGGGCTATGATCTTTTACTCCACTACTGTATTTTAAATAACACTTGGGCCAATTTAATTTAGCACACGTCTGCAAATCACTGCCCTCCTCAATACCATATACTCAATGTTATTATATGTTGGGTGGCTAATGCTCAAGCGGGATGTAGGAATGTGATAAACAGTCACGGTATAGGTTAACATTGAATAGGGGTAATGCTCTGTTATTTGGCCATATGCCTCGTATAAAGTTTGATGCCAACGTTTATCTCTATTTTCAGTTACAAGCTCTGGCCATGCCAGGTAACAAATCAAGGGAGATCTGATTTATATTTGAAACAAAGTTGATGCCTAACTTTAAAAAGCAAAAGTAATGGAGGTCCCCCACCGTGAACTTTTCTGGTTCTCCCACCTCATTTTAATATGATATGTGGCACGCATTCTGGAATTCTGAGTAGGGAACACACAGTCAGTTGCCTTCGAAATAAATGCAACATGGCTTGTTGTCGCTTTACTAGTTTAGAAAGTGAGACTAGTTCTCACACCCATTTTTTTCATGAGCCATTAAAGTAGATCCTAACAGTTTTTTTTACGCGATCTTCAGCCGGAGAGTAGTAAAAAAGAAATTTTTCTGACGGTTTAGAATTAGCTTCTGGCTACCGTTGAATTTTAAAACAGTGTTTCATGTGTACAATATGTTGCTTGGATTTAAAAATGCTAGTAGTATGTGAAAACGCATATTTGAAAAAATGGGGCCGCTAAGAGCAAAACGTTAATTCCTAATAATGAGTCATCAGTGAAAAACTCGCAGAGGCGCAAGCATCATCAATTAAAATGCCAGTTGTTTGAAAGAATGTATTACTACTTTAAAGGAAATAATTAGGCCTGGGATATGGGAAAATTGAACTGGATGTGTGAAGATGAAAAGGGGTGGGCCATTTCAGTTTTGTTTTCAAATCCGAAAAGCCAGAAAAACCAAACCCAGTTTATTCATTGATACAGGCGGTTATTACTAATTAAGACTTATTATGAAATAGAAATGATCTGAGGTGCCAAATCATCACATGACGTCAGTTTCAAAACCAGCAAGTTGACAGAAAATTGTGGATCATTTGAATATAAAATCACTCGAAACCCATATTTTCTAATTATTAACCTCCGGTAACACATGGTTGAGCTTACAGGTGACTGCAATATAAATAACTTATTTCCCTTGATAAACTCACAAATTCAACAGCCCCAAATCTACAATTGTGAGCCAATTTGGAAAGACCTTTCAGGATCTTACTTAATGGGCACAATCGATCTCTAACCACATCCATAAATGACAGAACAACTGCTTGAAGATTACAATTTTAGTACTTACTTGCCATGGCATCTGCTGAAACTGTCTTTGTTTTAATTACTTGACCATACGCAACATAATTTGTGATGGTCTTAAAGTTGTCGCATTGACTAAAAATAGCAACTGACCTTCAGCAAACGCTTAAAAAAGGATACGTCCAAAATAACACATAAGTCTGAGACAATTGTTAAGGACAAAGAAACAAAACATGTTGTACAATAAAAACACAATAGTTTTTTTAGGTCTTATGTGATGTGAGTTTGTCCTCTTTAAAAATGTTCAAGGATACAAAAAGACCTCCAAGTAACCCATTTGTCAGTAATGCTCGTCTAGTCGGGAAATACTTTTTCCATTTAGATCCAGCTTTTGCTAACAGCATTACCTATAAAATATTACATAGTTCGGTTTAGAGAACATCAATAGCTTATATTGTAGGCCAATATTTTTTCATTATGTTTCATACAGGCTTTTGGATCTCGATTTGAGTAAATGCATAATACCCATATAGCATTCATAAAGGAAAATATTAAGTGATTTTCATTAAATATAACAGCCTACCAGTACACTTAAAGGCCTGGTTTTTGTTGGCGCTACGCATCAGTATATAGTTTCACAAAAAGCAAAGGCTTGAGGACAATCATACAAAACTAGGATGGCGTTAGATGCTCAGGTGCAATAAATACACACTTGGAGCGTCAAAAAGAACATTGGGGCCCCGAGTGGAAATCTTGGTTGCGAAAGATAATTAAATGGCCCCAGTCACGACCAATAGCTAATCCACATGCATGCTGACCATGGTACAGCAGCCAAATTAAAACGTCAATAGCTGTAATATTTTTTGGCAAAGCCTGTTGATATATACCGACCCATAACAAGAATGCTGTTCCAAAGTAGAATATAAATCCCCACAATGCAGTTAATCCTAACAATCCAGCTGTGGATCCTGATAATGCTGCCATAGACGTCCTACAATATTCAATAATCGAGCCATTATTTCGGATGGCAATTTCACTGTACGCCACGTGATCTATAAAGAAAATAAAACAGGATACAGCATAATTTAATAAAACTGAAACATGTTTTACTAGTAAATTAATTTAGTGTACCGGTATGTACATCAGGGGATTCCAAACGGAACAGAATATTGAGAAACAGGATAATGATATGCGGAAATCGGGAAAAGTGGACTCAAATGCAATTTCTTAAAATTCTTCCGTAACAGTTTAGGAAGAAAATGAAAACAGAAATAACAGTATAATTATACCTTCTTTGCGAGCTCGTCCCATGTTGTTCACGTCGTGTTGTACCCAAAGCAGAAATCCTGTGTGACCAAAACAACAGCCGTAATAGTCACACTGTTTCTTAGCGGTTTTTTCAAAAATACTTTTCGGACTTGTTAACAAACCTGGAATAAGAATTAACCAATTTGAAGAAAGCGACTAGCTTTGAGCCGTTGACAGGAAATAGTGCACGCAAAAAATATAGATTCATGCAAGCATGATACGTATATCTGTAATAAAATTTTACTTATTTTCGTACATAAAAACTGAATACATATTAACATAAATTGATTACAGTTTTTGTCCGATAAATCCTCACAATGCAAGTGGTTTATAGGCATGTATTTCAAAGATTTTCTCTTTATTGCAAATAAAAATGGTTACTTAAAATATGACTACTCTACTAGGTTGATGCAAATTGTACTAACATCGTGTCTATATGCATAAATGACATCGAGATGTTTCAAATCATCTGTGTGGCAAATAGTAAGATATTTTATTTTAGCAAACAGTATCATTTTAAATGATAGTAAATAGTGTTTAAGATGCTTTTGTGGTAAGTTGCAATTTACTATGGCATCGATGATCAGTGCATTTATAAATATAATAAAATGGTTAAATTGTATCATGAAAATGAATACTGCACTAAATGTTGGTCAAGAGTGCCATTAGATGGCGGTAAATACATAATGCAATCACAAATTGGAAATTCAATTATTCAAATGGCGATGAAATTAGTTTCTGTGTAACCACCTCGTTTTAAGCCTGGAATGACGCATTTCTGTCGTAGTCGTGCAGTACATTTAGCCACCATTCATTATTGTTCCACAGAGCAGTGCGTTTTAAGTAGGATTTTCCATTTCGTAGCATTAAAATATCGCTGGAGAACATCACAGTGATTTTAAACAGGATTGCTACCATACCCATGTGAGATCACTTGTTCAGGATAGACCATAGGACCTATTGTGAAGGAATAAATAAAGTGCACTATGTAAAAAAAAGTAACTAATAGGAAAAAAATGTCGAGTGCAGTGATGGCATAACATACGATAAATACAATAATAAAAGCTACATTCTGTCAATTCTAAGCAATACGTTTCTTTAGTGTGCTTTAGTTATAAACTGTAGCTTATTAATATTCTATAATATTAACTAGGTCGGTATATAAGAGTATTTTGCATTCTTTATGGGAAAAATATATGCTCACCATCTGCAAAATAGTACGAGGGTGGGGAGCGTTTGGCTAGCATATGAGAAGGGGCCATTAATTTAACATTATGTGTTGGTTTACTTTAAACAAATGTACAAAAACGAAAACTCCCTTCATTTACTTATGAATCCTAAGCATACAAACTTTATGCAATAAAATCATACTTAAAAATACACCAGTTTTATGAATGAAATTACTGTGAAATAGTTTGCATACCTTTTAGGATAAAAATGGCCATTTATGGTAATGGTGCAGATTTATTAAACTATTCCATAAATAAAAGTTGTGAAGCTAACTGGTGGATATGTTAATTTATTGGTAAACATATAAACAGTACCCTACCACCATCTATCGGTATTAGTTAAGCCTAGGTCATTTTTACTTAATTGGCCGAAGCTTTACCTTGGATTAGAAAGGGAAAGTGCATTTTTAGTTAAAACATTAGTCTAAAACCTGCAGGCACATATGATAAATGCTATTCTACTTAGTTAATGACAGATAGCATAAAATGGTTTCATGCATTCAATGTATGATTATGCCAAAACTAAGCAAATTAGGTCTCAGCGACACATCACAATAATCGACTATTACGTAGCCATCGAAATTGCGATGGAAAACATTAGCATCTTAATGCGCTCCTTGGCATACAATGAGAATATTCAAGAGATGCAATTGCTAGTAAAATGCCATTGCAATGAAGAAGCAAGCAGCAAGCCACATAAAAGGCCAGCTACCACACCTTTATTCAACTATAAGCCTGACATCTGAGGAGAAGCTGGATCTGCTGGCTGTAAAAGGATAGAAACTTAAATTAAAATGACCATTGAAGAACAGAATTTAAAAAGCTGGTTCATCAAAGGAATGACAAGCTTGGGGACCATGTTATTTGTCGATGACTATGTTAAAAGTTATCATCTACCATAGTTTTGCATCTACTGATTGATTCTGATACATGGCTATGTAAGGACCTTAGGTTATCACTAAAATGCTAATATGTGCATAAGCATTTACCTACCATTGCAAATAGATTGCATATAGCAATTCTCCACATTCCAGTCAAATAGTTTCTTGTCTGTCATGAAATAATGTTACATGCATGTACTCACTAGAATGATTAGCATTGGTCATTCTCTGTTCTGGTAAGACTTGGCCTTCCACATCGCTGCTATCCTCCTCCCATCGCTGCCTCGAATTCAAAAGCCCACTGCCATCCTCATCAATATGTTTTTGAGGAAATGAAACGCCTTCTCCCATACTGCAATAAAATATCCCTGGTTTACAAGTCTTTCATTCCACAACACATTCCAAATTTCCCTGCATCTAGAATGATAAATTTCCTTCCCATGCAAAACTGACAGTGAGTAACGAATAGCATACTGAATTATACATGTATGTACATACATTTCTAAGCATTTCTTATTAAGTTGTTGATAACTATACACCACGACTATTTTTAGTGGTTTGATGCATATGCCACTTGAAAAAATATCATTTACAATGGGTTGCTCAGCTACTGAGGACACCCAAGCTGGCAATTCACTTCTCTGAACTTTAAATACACAAAACTTGAGCCGGAGGTCTAAAATTTTGAGAGGAAATTAGCCATCTTCGGTTGTGTGACCTGATCAATGAAACAAAGCAGTTTCGCTTGCTACACAGTAGGCTACTGATAAATCCTATATGGTCTGCATGCAAAGCAAGCCAAAATCATTCTAACCTGGTCTGGGTGCTGCCCATGGAGTTGTAGGAGTTTGCTTGTGGGGTACGGGTGGGGTACTCAACTCCATTTCCTGAACTGCATAGAGACATAAAAATTTAACACCAAAGATCAGACAACAAAGTTTTGGAACGATAGTTTCTGAAAGTCTTGCAGAATCTGAAATCTTAGTGCCTGGTATAATAAGATCTCCTTTTTAGTATGCATTGATTTCAATTCTTATATTGTGTAATAAAAATAAACCACGTTTTATAACGTAGGCCTATGTAAAAATTCCTGTATTTCATGCAATGGTGCACAGTACAGCTTTTTCTTATAAAATGTAAACCAGTTTTCTGTTTTGATATTAAATAATTTGTCTATATGCAAATTTTGTATAGAGGCCTGTTTCTATGACCCAGTTTACATTCAAGTAATAGCAGCCAAATATACTGTGTATATCTGATAATTCCCCAAATGTAGAAATGGTGTAACAACAATACAAGCAAACATCACAATACATACTGTACAGAATAAATAAAATGCATGGCGACTTAGCTGCAAATGTTCCAACAATAATAAAAACTCGGGCAATGTGGAATAATTAATGTGTTCCAGGGCATTATAGTGCATTATGTTGTAAAAACGTTTTCTATGGTGGAGCGCTCCCATGGACAGCTCTAGTACAGTGGTTCCCAACCTGAGGTGCATGCATCCCTAAGCTTCTAGTTGCTCTAATATATAGGCTACCCAAGGATTAGATAAAGATTAAGGTTACCTGGAAAATATTGGAAGAAACCACAATTTCTTGCTCTCTCCAAAAACTTGAATAAAGTTTTGATGTTTCCCCAAATGAAATCCATCCTTGTCGGGACCGCCACTAAAAACAGGAGCTCGAAACGATTCTGTAATTGTGGAAAAAGTTATTATTTGCTCAGATAAGGAATTATATTCAGTGAACTTGAAAACATACCTAATGTTGTTCTGTTGACAGATACCAGATAAAGATGGTAACCAAAAAGGGATACCAAGCTGATGGCAAACATTATAGCCATAAAAAATAAAAACAAAATATGAAATCTGCCAGGCTCTGTCAATTCATTCTATAACAAAAAACAAAATTGAAACTAAGAGCAATTCGTAACACCTTTTGTTGTAATCTTTAAGCTTTGATAAAAAACTTTACCTTCCAAAATTTGATGAAATATTGCAAAGCAGTTGCGGCAATATAAAGACAGTAAAGTAGCGAATACCCCAAAAATTGAACAAAAAATTTATAATTTGTGAAGGCAACGCAGTTATTCACCCTGAAACGAAACAAAGGACTGTAATAAAGTCTTAGACAGGGGTTTTCTCATTATACACAACAAGCTCAAGTGGGTGGCCACTCTTTACAACAATGGAAAAACTAATAATGCAAGTATGGCAAGTCTTCTAAAAATCATACATTATCTGAACCAAAATTTTGGTAAGAATAGAATTTTTGGATGTATTATTATTTGGCCTACAGTAAGATTCCTTTACTTATGAACTCGTAACATACCAAGGGCAATGGTGATCCATTTTTAATACACATCTAAAAATATAAAAATTTGCATCATTATCTTTACAACTTTTCATGGCAAGCCAGGCCATATTAATTGTATAAGATAAAATAAAATGAATTTCATTTTGACTTACTCGCCACAGGCTGAACAATGATGAGCTCTGTCTGGTTTTATATGACAGCATTTCTCGCAATACCGCATGCCTGTAACATTGTATGTAAAAAGTACAATAAATAACATTCTGTTGCATCTTTGCAAATAGGCTAATATTGAAGCCACAGGAAACTACGTACTTCCAGATATGCCACGGCAAGCAACTGGCAAGTCTCGAGCTACCCGTTCTAATATTCTACGCTGGTTTTCTTCATTTTCTTCTTTTTCAAATTTTTCTAAATCAGTGGCAGATAGCTGAAACTATTCCCATGAAATTTCTTGTAAAATCAAGTCACACAATAAAAAATTCTGATAGTAAATGATTTTAAGAAAAATATTTGTCCCACCTGTCTGGGAACTGAACCTATTTCTGTGAAGATGGTCTGCCAATAAGACCATGCAAACATGGCAAAGAAACCATGGAAAGCAATGAGGTATACGACTAAAATGAGACGTGTAAGAGGCAACTTGTATTGATTACTGTAAAGGTGTTGATAAGATATTTTATTAATAATGACACAAGCTCTTTGCTTCTAGCATTATTGTCCAAAATAACACTCATACATGTAGGTGTTGAGCCAATTTTTTGGATGTAGTCGAAAGTACCATAAATTTTCAATATATTTTTTACAGTATACGAGTGTAAAGTCAGTTCCTAAACTAGCCGTGCAGGAGAAATTGACAGGACTTATTAATTTAATCGACTGCATCCAAGGAAACCAGCAGCCATGTTGCAATGTTTCCATTCAACTACGTTTTGTTTGCAAATCCAACGCGTTGTCATGCAACCAAAGATTATTCAGTTTCCTATTAATTAAAACCTGACAAGTTATCCTGCCCAGCAAGACAAACAATATCATATCTGCATTTTATTGTACTTTAAAATTTAACTTATAAGAATAAGGAAAGGCCCAAAGGTAACCTCTTATAAATTAGCTGTTAGAGATAAGTTTACATTAATCTTATAATTTAATAATTCTTAATACTGCAACTCCATCATCCAATATGTAAAGATCACCATTGTGATGCCTATTTTCAGGCAATAGTTTATTAAAATAGTAGATCTATGGTATTCCCACCTTTTTCAGCAATGTTATCCACCGTAACTGAAATTTAAAAAATATATATTATTGGATCATGATTCACTGAACCACGTAAGTTCACACGTTTATAACTTGCTATTTTATAATTTCTTATGAGGGGAAGGAAACAACTACACCAACAAAACTACGGTAATAATACGACATAATTTAGATAGCTTTCAGTGCCCACGTTTTACTTTTGGAAATCTAGATAGGGTTTTGTCAAACTCGATACTCCATGTTTATATACATTGTAACTTATGAAGGCAGTTATTTCAAGGATAGTAGGGATAGACAGCTCTCCTCTTAATTTCATTAGTATAATTTGAACACCGGCATTTTCTGTACATTTTTTTGCGGGCGTATCAACTTTATTATCATATTAAGAACAGATATTGCAATATTTCGATGCTGTGAAATTTCTAGAATGTCTTGAAACTCGAACTGTCGGTATTATACTGTAATAGTCGTATACCTAGACCAAAACGAAAGATGTAGGCCTACGCTTCAGATCCGGGTTAAAATCCCAACACAAATTGTTGGGTATTTTTTGGGTAATCCTGAGAAAGTTTTATTTATTTTTTCTAATAAATAATTGCGTAAAGAGGAAAGGTACTCACATAGACAAAGCTGTATCACATATGCGTAGTAAGACCATACAACAATTGTAACAATAAACAAAACTGGAATCCATTTCACCGTTTTCACACACCAAAAACATTGATTGTGTGCACTGAATTTCGGAGCCATGTTAAGGTCTACCCATTTAATGCAGAATTTGAAGCGAAAATCTTGCAAAATTACACAACTACCGAGGATTTATGCCTACACTATCAAGTAAAATCAATGACGAAAAGCTAAAAAAGGATCGAAACGACAGTGTGCCCAGATGAAAATACCTGAAAGCTCTCTTGTATAGTTAGGACATTATAGTAGGCGAGTTCAACCTTGATAAACCGGGTTAGGAAGTTAGGTTTTTTTTAGAACTACTGATTGCATATCCATGTGGCAAGTTCTCAGCTTCTTTTTTGTTCGCCAGTAGTTGCCAATTGGGATTGCAATTAGGATTAAATTTAGGTAAGTGTAGTGAGCATGTATCCTAAATGCACGAGGGTTTTATAATTTCTTGGTTTTGTGCTGCTTCTAGTCACGATGGCTATCAGTATGGTTTGCAGTCTATGCATGTGGCAGTATGGAGTTGCGATCTTACATTGTTACAAAATCTATTTCACGAAAACCTCGGTTTCCATTATGCCGTTGAAAAGCTTATACTTTTAGCTTATATTGGACGTTTAAGCCAGTCATTAATATATTAAAGAAAACATCCACCATCCGTATAATTTGGTGTATATCAAAAATATTACAGGAAGCATTAACATGGCCACATGTAAACGTTAGGCCTACTTGATGTCACAATTCACTAGGCGGTTGAACAAGTGAAACCCTCGTCTGAGGGCTTATGTTCAATCCAATTTTTTTTAAAAAAGAAGTATAAATTCACTACAGGGGCTTTGCGTTCATGTCTGGAATCAGAGCATATTGTAGTATTTGGGGTGAAGAGTAGTGGAAAGTTTTTGTTCGTTGTAGAAATAGCCTACAGATTGATAAACCTAGCTATGCCAACGTATTGCCCCCTTTTTAGAGACTCACTCAAATTTACACAACAAATCTGTGCAATATTTATATTTTAAAGCATGGATTTTCCAGCAACTTGTATGGTATACTGGTGAAACCATTTGTTGTCGATTCTTGGGTAATGGCATCCTTGTCAGTTTCTTCTTCATCTAACCACTCTGAATCTAATCTGCAGAGCTCAGAATATTTTAATTTATACATCAGCTCACGCTGTCGTGTGTGGTCGAATTTTTGGGATATCCTGGTCCTTAAAAACCCTACGGACCTCCTGTAACAGTTTGTAACATTTTATGAGAACCCCGCACCCTGGTACATGTTATGTAATATTTGCATGTTCTCTTTACCAGCTGTTTCATTTCTATAGCTATGGTAGAGATTTGAAAAACAGGGCACACTCTTTTCTAATTCTGTTATCGTTGTGCAGCTACACCTTGTTCAAGCAAGCGTTCTGTCCATATATTCAATTGGCGATTTTCATGATTTGTGCAAGCAAAATGTAGGCCGGTTTTCGTACAACGATTCACAGGAATTTAGTTCATAACAAAACTAACAATCATGTGTTACACCAATTCCTGTAGATGTTTAATTATTGTCGCACAAGTCAAAGGACAGAAAACGCATTGCAAATAAAAGTAGATTGCTTATTTTCAAGCTTACATAGTTCAATCTCCAATTTTTTTGGTTACTAATACATGATCATTTTTTGTGCTTACAGTTACTGATGTAAAATTCTGCAACTATGTCACAAGACAAGCTGACTCGAATAGCCATTGTCAATTCTGATAAGTGTAAGCCTAAAAGATGTAGGCAAGAATGCAAGAAATCATGTCCTGTTGTGCGCATGGGTATGTTATTGCAGACAAATTTAATTGCGTGGAAATTATTCTATTATCAGTCAATTTATTAAACTTTCTTATGTGTTTAGGAAAATTGTGCATCGAAGTAACGCCCAATGATAAAATAGCTGCTATTTCTGAGGAATTGTGCATTGGTTGTGGAATATGTGTAAAAGTGAGTTAAATGTAGCAAACTTCATTACAGTTATGAAAATCGATTGCCTTTAGTAATAGTTTTATGCAGTGCCTTTCTTTACATTTTAGAAATGCCCATTTGAGGCTATTTCAATCATTAATTTACCGAGTAATTTGGAAAAAGATACCACGCATCGTTACAGCCAGAATTCTTTCAAACTTCACAGGTAAATCAACCAAGCAGTTCGTAAACGTTTACATTTTCAAAACTTTTACTTTCACTAAATAGTGTTTATATTTTGTGGGCATATTCCAGGTTACCTATTCCTAGGCCTGGTGAAGTGTTAGGACTTGTAGGGACCAATGGTATTGGCAAGTCAACTGCCTTGAAGATTCTTGCGGGGAAACAAAAACCTAATTTAGGAAGGTTCAATGTGAGTTATGTTTTGAATTTTTTTACATGCAACAACTGGCCAATGATTAGTAATCCCAATTTGCTGTTCACATTCATAAATCTTATGTTGAAAAGAAAGTGTATGAGGTCAATTCAAAGGTTGTTTAAAATGATTATATTAAGACCATGTTTTAGAATACATAATTTTGTTGTTTATTTGAATAGGATCCACCAGATTGGACTGAAATACTGGCTTACTTTCGTGGTTCTGAATTGCAAAATTTTTTTACCAAAATTCTTGAGGATGACCTCAAAGCTTTGATTAAACCTCAATATGTGGACCAGATTCCAAAGGCTGTACAGGTATGAAAATATGTGGACATTTTTTTTTATAAATATTTTATCAGTCATGCTATTCAACGCTGGAGTATATTTTGATTCAAACTTGACAGGGATCTGTGCAACAGTTGCTTGACAAAAAGGATGAGCTAAAAAAGCAAGACATTATTTGCCAAATGCTTGGTATGTATCCTCATGCATGTCATTAAAGGTGTTCTTCCTCCTTTAACATTTTAACTTTTTGCTTAAATTCTTTTTAGACCTCGAGAAAGTTAAGGATCGAAAAGTTGAGGATTTGTCAGGAGGAGAGTTGCAGCGCTTTGCTATTGCGATGGTTTGCATTCAACGAGGCGATATGTAAGTTATCAATCCTTCAGCTTGTATTAGTGGAATTTGCCGCCCAGTGTAAAAATCTTTATTTAATTTCATTTTTAATGCCATTGTAAATATAGAAACTGTTGAAAACAATTCTATTATCTTGCCTTCCATAATTTCTCATCATTACATGTACTTGTAGTTTTATGTTTGACGAACCTTCGAGTTATTTGGATGTTAAACAACGTCTGAAAGCTGCACAGACAATCCGTTCGTTAATAAATCCCGACAAGTTGGTGAATTTTTTAAAATTAAATAAGTGTTTCGTCATATGTCGACAGGAAAGCTGCTAAAAGCACACTTTTCTAATAGATACATCATCGTTGTGGAGCATGACTTGTCTGTCCTGGATTATTTGTCTGACTTCATCTGCTGTTTGTATGGCATTCCTGGCGCCTATGGAGTAGTCACTATGCCCTTCAGTGTACGGGAAGGTAGATGAAATTGGTTTATTACATTTGTGAGAAATGAGACCTGAGAATAGATTTTGCAGCTGGTTTTCTCTTTTTTTATCCTAGGCATCAACATTTTCCTCGATGGTTTTGTTCCAACTGAGAACTTAAGATTTAGGGATACTTCCTTGGTTTTCAAGGTGGCCGAAACTGCGAATGAAGAAGAGATCAAACGGATGTGTCAATATGCTTACCCTAAAATGACCAAGAATTTGGGTAAGGTTATTTGTCAATCGTTGAAACTTATCAAGTTCTTCGGTCGGTGATTAAATTAAATTTGCTGTTCACATTCATATGTACAATGCTGATGCAAAATACTTTCAATGAGACACAAGTAGACTTTTCATTATTTGGTGTGGCTGAATACTTTCTTGGGTAATTTGCGAATCTGAAGAAGAATTTAAAAAAAAATTGAGAAAAGCATCTTTCTTATTCCAAATTCTTTATTCATTTGCCTAATCAATCTCCAAATTCCCTTCCATGATCTCTTTTTGCTATCCCAAGTTTTATGTTAGAAGGGATCCAGATAATTTGAAGTCTGCTGTATAAATTTATTAGCATCGCGCCTCTAGCCTATGTCGATGCATTTCTCTGCAAACTCTTATTTTGCTATTTTTAGGAAATTTCAAATTGGCAGTTGAGCCTGGAACATTTACTGACTCTGAAATTATTGTCATGCTTGGAGAAAACGGAACAGGAAAAACCACGTTTATTAGAATGCTGGCAGGTCGTTTAACACCTGATGGAGGTGGTATGTACATCATATTATTTAAGATGATATTGTCAAAAATAAATAGTAGTCGTGACCTTGAATTGCATGTACTGTACATGTGTTTCAGGATATAACCATTTGTGATTTATTGCAGAGGATGTGCCACAGTTGAACATAAGTTATAAACCTCAGAAAATCAGCCCAAAATCTCAAGGGACGGTGAGGCAACTGCTTTATGAAAAGATCAGGGATGCCTACACTCATCCTCAGTTTTCCACTGATGTTCTGAAGCCCATGCAGATTGATAGTATCATTGATCAAGAGGTGGGCTACCTTGTTGTTTGAAGCATTTACCTTGTTCTAAGCAGTTTGTGGTTTAGATTGTTTCTAACTAGTCGGTGTCATGTTCAGGTGCAAAATCTGTCTGGTGGAGAATTGCAGCGGGTGGCATTGGTCCTATGTTTAGGCAAACCGGCAGATGTCTATCTAATAGATGAACCATCTGCATACCTAGATTCGGAGCAACGTCTTATTGCTGCTAAAGTAATTAAAAGGTATCCTCCATATACTGATTGTCACCGCACTCCACTTTTTACTAGATTTGTGCCACAGTAAATTAATTGGTTTGTTGACCTAAAATCGATGTTATGTTTTCATAGATTTATCCTTCATGCCAAGAAAACTGGCTTTGTTGTGGAGCACGATTTCATCATGGCTACATACTTGGCAGACAGAGTCATAGTCTTTGAAGGCATTCCATCAGTGGACACAACAGCTGATAGGTTGGTATACATATAATTGAACTTTAGTATGGTGTAGAATTATTACTTGATTAGAATTTAATAAACGTGTTTATTCTTCAGTCCCCAGACACTTTTGGCTGGGATGAATAAGTTCTTGGAGCTTCTGAACATCACTTTTCGACGGGATCCAAATAATTTCAGACCACGCATTAACAAACTTAATTCTGTGAAGGTGGGTAGAGCGTTTCCAGTTTAACTATGCAATTTGTACCTGATTGTTTGTTACATGTAATCTCATTTGTTATACTAGGATGTTGAGCAAAAACGAGGTGGCAATTTCTTTTTCTTGGAAGACTAAAAGTTTGCATGGGTTTGATTGCATAATCCCATCGTTTAATACTCCAGTGATTGAAGTCTACCAGTGAACATCGTTGACCAGAGCAGTGAATCCTCCATATGTTGCACATGTGTGTAATATACGAGCTCCTATGTATCGCACTGCTAGGGCATGAAGTTTTCATTCAAATATTTGGCTTTATGATTTGAAGGGAGATTTATCTCAAGGAAGGTCCATGCTATCAATTTCATCCTTTATTAAACTGATGTGATGAAGTTTACTGGTTGTTAATGTTTGATCTTTAATTACTGCCTAAAAAAATTAGACATGCATTGGCAAAATAAGATTTTGTAGCAGTGTTTAAATTGATTTGCGTCACCCAAATAGGTCTATATCTAACACTGTTCATTCTATAAGTTCAATTAGACTTATTTTAACCAATGAACTTGACAATCATCCATTTTTAGCAGTTTTTTTATGCATCTGGGAGTCATGATTTTGTGATAATTCACAAGTCGTAAATATATCGCAAAAATAAACTCAAGAAATGGCGAAAATGTCAATACAATAAGTTTTTAGTTTCAGTTAGTTGTATTTTCATTTTCACCTTGAGTTGAGCATGAATCTTCCTGTGTTTGATAATTAGGCGAAGAGAGAATGTGCCGTGCTGTCTCACTGTCTCAAAAAAAAGTGTTTCTGCCAGGGATCGAACCTGGGACCTTCCGCGTGTTAGGCGGATGTGATAACCACTACACCACAGAAACACACTTATTAGGGGTCAAAGTGAGCTGTTATACAGAAACAAAAATCTAAGAAAAACGTTAATTGCGTTGTTTCGAATTCTTCGAATTGTTTACTCTACAACATTTCAAATTCAATTGGCGTTCGAACAAGGGGCTTTTTTTTTTTTTAAAGAATGCCAAATTGTGAATGTTGTTCCTGTGGGCTTCCGTAGTTCGTACCTCGCAGTTAGCCTCGCAGTGACTAGCACCCTAGTTCTCTTCAAAACTAAGTGCGAGTGTCAAGGGGACCCTACACGGAAATTATTACTGTCAGTTTCGACAAATACGGACAGTAATACGGATCGTGTAAGGGTACTGGTGTATTGACGTTCGATAATGACGATTATCCGGATTTAGAGAGTTCGTCAGTAAATCTGTCAGTATTGCGCCAGCAGCCACGGAAGACGGACGTGCCACATACATTGAATTTCGTCGAAGAAATTCGTATGAGAACACATTTTCCGCTATTTTTCTCAATCATCATCGTACCGTACGTTTGGGAGTGAGTATTGAAATTATCGCTAAATGAGCCTCGTAAGTCTCCAAATTGGCTTTTGCGCCTTTCACTTCGATCCTTACGTGGTACTTTAGAACCTCTCTTGACGCATACTGTCATTTCTACTGATTCTAAAAAGTGACTGACAGTATTACTAACCGTGTAGGGTCCCCTTCAGTGTCGACACTGAGGCTGTCATGAGGTTTCAGTTTGAACGGCGCGACGTCGAAAATAACGTACCAAAATGTAAGTTTTTCAAGTAGATTCTACTTTAGTCTCGCAGTATTTACCAGTAAACAACCATTTTAACGCGATAACAATATGGGTCGGCATACGACAGGCAGTGACAATTAGGCTTTGCTATAATTGATATGTATTGTAGGCCTACAACATTGTAGTCAGTAATTTTGAAAATTGTTTAGAAATTGGGTCTACAAGCATTCTAAAGTCAACTTTCCCAAGTATATATGTAGCTGGGCCTGGTGGACCGGTGCATTGATATCATACTGATGGATAAGTTGAAGAGTAAGTTCAACAACTGTTGTCCAAACACTGTCCTTCTCTAGACAACCAGATGAGAGCTAATCCAAACTACATGTACATGTACATCAGTTGTTGTCATAAGTACCCAGCAGAAAATCCCCTGTTATAAAAGTGCAATTTTCATGAATGCACTTTCATGAAGTGCATTCTCAGAATGCATTTTTATGTTGAAAATTGTGATT
>JAQGAF010000747.1:0-41596 GCA_034687865.1 Kryphioiulus occultus | reverse complement strand
CACCCGAGTCGGTAACTTTACTGAGCTATTTTTTCTGGGGGTGTTGATAAAATGATTGATTTAGCGATATTTCTTTGAACATATCATAAATTCTTGCATCTTTTTTTTCCTAATGGCGGGGGGCCCCCCCAACCCCCATCCTTGCGCAAAAATAACTACTGATGTGAAAGAGTCAATGGAAATTGATTTCACGAGAAATCCAGTGCAAAACTGAGGAATTCACCAGCATTCATGGAGGCCATGAATCAGTAGAATCACCCTAGGGTCCTCAATTTAAAAAAAATACTAAAATTTGATTATTTGTATCAGTTTTTTTTTTAAATTGCCTTACTACGGCGTTCTCTTGAATTCTAATACAGTGAAACCTCTGTGTCAGACACCTTTATTGCATTCCAAAAGTGTCAGAGTTAGCGAGTTTGTCATGTTAGCGAAAAAAAACTTTTGAAGCTGCAAAAAATATAAAAGCTGGTATTGTAAGTAACATTTTCTCCAATATAAAGGGGTTCTCGTCACATCGTGGTTGGAATTTAAGGGTAGTTAAGGTGAGGGAGATGTCTTTCGTGATCCCACACTAGAAAACAAGGTTCCGATGGCCTGATCACGTCGACTGAGCTCTAACATGACTGCTGTTCTCTCTATAGTGGTTTGGAGAAAGGAGATTTTGCCGAAACGAGCTATTACCGTCTTAGTGGCAACACATTTTGTCCAACATGCAAGGGTTTTTTCTCGTCGATGGTGCACGAAACACTGTCCAACTTTTGGGTTCGGGGTGGCCCACTTTGAGGTGTTGCCCCCACAGAGAAAAACTGTTCAACAAATTAGGGTGTTCGAGGGGTTTCACTGTATCAGGGTTCCCACACAACCTGGAAATCCTGGGAAAGTCAAGGAAATTTTGAAAATTGTTCATACTGGGGATTGTATGTTACAAAAGCTGTAGGAATATTTTTTTCTTTTCTGCCTTGGCCTAAAATCTTTTAAAATCTTTTTTGCACTTTAGAACATGAGTACAAAGTGGACAGCATAGTTTGGGCTAAGTGGCGCAAGGAGTTTTGGCCAGCTTTGGTAAGATGTTCGATATTAAATTAATGCGTATTGTTACATTATGAATAAGTGCCTACCATTTCGTTCAGAATGTAAATACAAAATACAAAAATTATTAATAAAAATTTAGGTGCGACGGTGCATTGTAACAAAGAAAAAGAAAAGGGTGATGATTGTTTTCGTTGATTCGCCTTGTGACGAAATGGGGTAAGTGTCTTCTTGTGCTGATATGAATGGACTACAAAAGGCTTGACACGGGAACTGAAGTGTAAGGTGATGAACTTGTAACTTGCTGAAGAAAATTCTCGTGTAACTGTAAAAGCAGTTTGCCTTTTAATTATTATCCTTGCATCCCAAGTTTTACGTCCTGTTGCAAGACATTCATTTCGATTTTGATGAATTTGTTGAATTGCCATATATGCAAATATCAATACTAAAGTTTTATTTTCTTGCAGAAATGAGCGTCGTTTAAGTATGGATGTAAAAAATATTGTGCGCTTTGATAACAATCCGAAAAGTGTGGAATTAATGGTACGTCACTGATGGGTTTGCTTTGTCACGAGTAGTTGTCACTATTCGTTTTTTGGGAGATTTTGTGAATATTGTGAATATAATTTTAATATTGCAAGTTGTATTCTATTTTCTAGAAAAATGGATTAAGTGGCAGTGACGAGATGCGAAGGGCCATCGAAACCGCTAAAAAATACATAGTGAAAAGAGGGATGAATGGCATTTCGGGATCCCCAGTTCAGTTTTTTACTGACCCATTTGGTAAGCTCATAATTTTCCAACCAAGACGTTTCATTTCTGCTGCAAAATTGAGTTGATGCTGAATGTCTGTTTTCATTCTTTAGCCGACCCTAAACCAACAAAAGGTGCTAAGCGTAAGCTAATTGACATCGCTGATGACCAAAATGCCAAGAAAGCTGCTGTTGAAGTGGAACCGAAAGAGGAAACTGATCCTGATGATGACGATAAAGAAACGTCAGACGCTGAGAAGGAGGAAGATGCTAAAAAGTCATCTCCTCCGAAAAGGTGCTAACTTCGAATATTTTAAAAAAACCCAAGAAATTCCTAACTTTTCTTAGTGGAGAAACATGGTTGTTGGTCTTATGTGAATGCTGTTTTGGGACCCTACACGTGCATGTAATTGACGTAGTAGTGATGGATTGATGCTCCATTCTCATTACTGGCCATTATCCGAATTTTCGGTTAACTTACTGACGTTACTGTCAGTATCAGAATAATAGCAGTAATGATGACAGTGTAGGGTTGGCATTTTGGGGTTTGCGGCTTCATTAGTTGCATTTTGGAAGCCTATGTGTTATTCCTGTTGGACTAGCCTAACGATGCCTTCTGTCAAATTACTGTACAATTTATGAACCCATTTTCCATCTTCTGCAGCAAAAGCAACCAGCGCTTGGGCGAACTCATCATGACAACAGTTAAGAGCGATAACTGTACGGTAAGTCACGATAAAGCATTTACTGGAGGTTGACGATATCATGTTTTTGAATGCTAATCCTTTTAAATACATCTTTCGCGCGTAGAAACACTTGTTAAGGATATTAAATGGGAAGTTGAAAAATAAGCGTCATGCTAGTTTTCATGCATCAAAGCGTACCAAATCGAAAGAACTAAACGTTTGCTGCTTTGGACAAATAATCAGCGAAGCTCAGGTATGTGTACTACACGTATCAGCTATTTTTTGTGATGGTGATGTACTAAACCCATACGTGTGTTTTATTCTCCATGTAGATGCACGAAATTGTCGATTTCTACAAGCCAATTGTAGAAAAGGAAACGTCAAAGCCGAAAAGTTATGTCATCAATTACGTCGTAGATGTTTTGGCTCCAGAGGTAAGGATTATCACTCGCATTTAATTTCTTAGGTAAACCAACACATCTTGTGATGGATATTGCTGAATGTATTTGAGTTTGGGTGGGGTCGTTTTGTAAAAATGTTGACACTTCAAAGCTTAGCATTAATATTGTGCTTACAATGAAAATAGAAGATGCGTGATAAGTTCATCTCAGTTTGAAGAGTATAATTATAGTATGTGCTGAGGCGTCTTGAGAATTCAACCGCATTGATTCAATTGTAGTCTCAAAATGTTTTAGTGCAATATTTTACACACTAACGTAAGTAAACTACTTGTCTCTTGAATTCAAGACGAGTGGTTAATCTTACAAGTGTTGTCAGGAATATTTCTTACTGTGTTGAAGCCGGGTTTGAAACCCGTGCCGACTACCCTGGTTTTGGTTTTTGAGGTTTCCCACGATCCCACCTCCCAATATACAGACAACTTAGGTTATTTAACGTCATCAATGGTATTTGCAGCTTACCAAACTGATAATTATGTGACTTTCTAAAAATACCATCCACGAATTATTCCCTCTGGCATTTTTTTTATTTGTTTGTTGAATCATTAAATCATGAATTTACCTGCTTATGTTAATGTTAATAATTTAACCTCAGCATATTATTGTCCAGACCAAGTCAATTTTCCTTTGAAACTGTTGTTTCAGGAAACTCCCTTAATTGTTAATTGGTCGTGAACATTTTCCTCGTTGATAATTAGTCTTTTTCAAGTTCAGAATACTTGAGTCTTTCCCATATTCCATTTTTAAGGAAAACCCTTGAAAGGTTGTTCGAATTTATAAGAAGATATTTCAAGTTTGTTTAGGCGTTGAAATTCTCAGTTGAATTACACCCAACACAAAATTTACTTATTTTGCAAAGTGATTTATTTTATTAATATGTTATGCTTTCCTAATTGCATTTTTTATCCAATTGCTTATACAGGCATTAGGTTTCGCCCTCAAGTCTCTCTTAAAACTTCCCAATAGCGATATTGAAAATATACTTCAATGCGGGAAACTTCCGGACTCATTCCAGGAAAAAGTAGATGCTCTGGCATAATCTGAGTAAATCCAAGTATTTCACCATTCTTACTCAGTTTTCGAACTATTGGCAGCGTCTGCGTTTTATCATATTTTTTGAAAATTTTGAAACCATCCTGCGCATATTATTATTGCCATATTTGCGTTTCACATATAACTGTGTATGTGTATTACACGGCGATAGTCTGGCATTGAGTGCTTAAACTATCGCAATTTACCATTATTTAAAATCATGAATTACTTGTTAACCACCGGTAAATGCATTTGGGATTTCATTAGGAAATATGCGTGTTATTCCTAACACGTACTTGAGCGTAAATGAATTGTACGGTTTCCATCGATCAGATCGTGGTTCAATTTTAAGCAACCACTAAACCTGCTGGAATTAATATAAACGTTAAATATATTCTTCCACATGCACTTTATGGGCAAATGCTTTCTCCTAGCAACGTCAGTTTGTTAGTTATTGAATACCACCATGGTCATTATTGGTACCAGTGGTAAATTTTATTGATTCTCAAAGAGGGCCCTAAATTAGCGAGCTTAAGCCGAGTAGTTGCAGAATACCAGCGATACCTTTGTGATAATCTCCGTGTATTCCATGCTACAGTAGGGATTGAGAAAAACTGGTATAAATTGAAGTAAGACATTTAGATATTGAAAGAGATGATAAAACTGCATTTATATGTTGGTAAAATAATAATGACGGAGTTGATCTTTGAAACTTTTACTAACTATAACGAGCCAGAAGGATAAATCGTGCATAACCGAGTAAATAATTGACAGTAACATTGGTCTGAATTTTCCTGGTAGTTTTGACACGCCTTATAACATTCTGAGCAGAAATATTGTAGAGAAATCGTAATAAAACGAATTCCGATGTCACTGATAATATCTGCATTGCTCGTAATTCCTGCTTTTGAATCTCTTAACCGTGTTGATATATTGAACACAATTTACAAAATGGACTGCCTTTTATACAAGTGTAGACGGTCATGCATTAATTCAAATTGATTTTTAATAACATAAGAAAAATGATCAGGAACTTCCTAAGGAAAAGTTGGCAACCCGACTAATGAGAAACCCTTCAAATTCAAGATATTGTCCATTTCAGTTTCAAAAAACAAAGCATTTTCACAAAGGTAATATCATGTTAAGGTAGCTCGAGGATCACAAATGAAATGCAGAATCAGTGATTCAACATTGTACGTGAATGAGAATGAGCTCGAAATAACAGTTGACATGAGTTGCTAATGGTTATTTGAGGTACATGCATTTCAGGTGAATCATGTCAAAGCCATTGTTGTTCTGAAATTCGGTTTATGGTTTTTCAAATATAATAATGGTATTTTTATTGTAAGACACCACAGTTTTTTTTAAACTGCTCCATCAAAACAGCATTGATTCAGTTGCTTCACCCCAAAACGCTGTAATCCTGAATGGCTTGAACATTATTTTATTTTTTTCTATTTGTGCTTTTTCTTGATTACCCATTGAGAATGTTGACACGTGGTGAGCATAAGATATCTTCGTCCATAGTCTTAAACATGTGCACTTGAAGATACAGTGCTCAAATTCAGTCAGAATTCTCAAATCATACACTAGTACTAAAAAAAACCAATTCATCGCTCTGGTAGCTTTACAAGTTGTATGACGAAAAAAACTTACTAGACTAACTCCGTATCGCTTTGAACATAAGCTTAGTTCTGCAACGTTTTGAACATTTTACCACCAATCCGCATTGAAATGTTTCTGAAAGGAATTTTATTGCGAGTCAATCACACTCATGTAGTGAACACTATATTCAGAGAGATTCTTCTCTAACATTGAATTCTTGTATTAGGATTTAACATTTCTTCATTTGTAAAATTTCACAACTGCACTGCTATATCTGAGCATTATTATGATAATTGTGGCGTTTCATTAATTTTGTGATTGTGACATAATTATAATCGAGTGCAATATTCATTAGAGTACTGTCGCATTATTTTTCGTAAATGAATGGAATAAATGTTAGAAATAGAAAACTTTTAATATTCCGCCTTATAGCCCAATTACGTGTGGTGTGTATCATGTTGTTGTTTTTTACCATAAATGCAGAGGGCGATTTCGATGTTCATACAGTACTGTAAAATTTATTTTCAATGATTTCATACTTGTGTTATAGCACTTAGTTTTTCTAGCCATTAGTAATTCAAGGTTTGGTCAAGTGTTTAGAAACATTCTCTTTCTACCATCCACTGTCATGGTCCAACCTGGAAACTTCAGGGAATTTTTAATTGAAATCTGGCATTTTTCAGTATCTCGGCATTCTTAGAATCAGTATAAATGATTGGTCGAATAATCATGACATTCTACCATTCTCCTAAAATTCGGCATTTGTCATAAAGCTTTTCTAAAAACAAATTGCACGCACTTCTTCTAAATTAATCTTACTTTATGCATTATTAGTGATTTAGTTTGTAAAAAAAATTTAAGTTGCCACCAGTATTGCCTTTGTTATTAAAATTTCTGCAAAACTTTTTCGAGAGATAACACCTACAATCCGTTATTACTGGTAATTTTTTATTCAACTCCTCAAAAACTTCTTTCATTATTATTAATATTTAAAAAACACATTTCATTGGAAATACACCTAAAATTCATTATTTGTAGTTCAAATTTACAAAGAAATGTTCGCAAAATCAATCCCTGGGATATGTTTTGTAATGTTGTTTGAAATCAAATTTTCAAAAAATTTCGCCTATGACGTCTTATTATTACTAAATGCTATGTTCAATGTGGCACACATTTCATTATTAAAATGAATTTTTTTGAACCCGGAAAACCGGGAATTTCGTTATGAGAAATTAGTAGTCACCTTGACAGTAGGTTGATTACAAAGGAAAACATTGGTTAAAATACTTTTGTTGTAGATTGTGTAGTGCAATTTTACAGTATAACTGTACATCACATGAAATATTGTTTTTCTCTAAAATGACGAAATAAGCTTTCACTTTCCTCATTTGGGAAAAGGGCCCCAAATTCTTGTAAATCACCTGATCCCACGTGAAACTCACAACCTAGCTGATCTTTGGTGGTCAGGTACGTGATCAGAATGTCTTAAGTTTCCAACCACCCTAAAACCCTTTGTCCAGGGTGGACAACAATAACTCGTTTATAAATTTTTGTTTTCATTGACAGTGCGTGCACATGTTTTCCTTCTTAGAAATGTCAGGTGTTTCCCTCCTTTAATAAGCAATTTGTTTTTAAAAAATCAGTTATCCCCCTTTCCCACGAATTATTTACGCGCTCAGACAAATTTAGTCTTTAATTGGATTTTCAGTTTCGTAAACATTTCGGAAATTATTCTTGGAATTGCTTTTATGCTTTCCAAGTTAAAAAATCTATTAAAAGCACATGAGCCGTTAATTTTTCCATTTGGGATTGGGAGAAAATAAAGCGGAAAATAGCAGAATATGCCCCTTTCTTACGTATTTTCAGACCTTGTAAAATCTTGATTTTGTTGCATTTGTTTTTCGTTTTTTTTTTTTGCAGATCCTTATGTGGAAATTTTGGCGAATATTGGCTAAAGCCGCGCAAAGTTAATTTTAAACCTGGATTAAAGATAATGCGCTGTCATTGCTATTGATATAAGTTAAAGGCAACTCCATTGAATTTATGTAGCGAAACGTATATGACACTCGAGACCCAAGAAAAACCCATGACGCCATATTTGTCTTTGAGGGCACAATCCTTGCCCAGACTGTCATTGCCTGCACGAAAATGGCATTTCTGATTTCATGATTTCATGTTCAAGAATTCAAGATCAAATCTGATATAAATAAAATCCACAGCGAAAATCACAGCAAAACATATCACGTGAAAAATATCTATGACGGAGCTATCTACAGTTGAAATTTCAAATTACAATTGAATTCAAATGAAATTTCAGAAAAAAAACATGAAATTACTAAAATTTAAGGAATTTCGATCGATGGTAGACGTTCCATTATAGTGTCATCAGCTTGAGGGTTCAGCCAAATTATGACAAAAATGAGGAGGAGAAGGGGTCAAATGATGATGATGTCATCATTCCTGTTTTATAAAATGTGGGTTGAAAAACCTGATTTGCAAAACATTTCATCTACAGCGATTTTTTTCATATCATTCGCTGCATGATTACTATGTACTTTTATTTTATAAATTTAATAATAATTTCATTTTATAAAAATGATTAAGTAATCATTGACCGAAAATATTTTCGATTTGTTTCTAAAAATTCGATCAACCCTTACTTGTAATGGTAATAAGGAAGCGCAAAACTGGATTTTAACCCAACCATCCCTAAAATCATCTTCATTCGTCAGCATATGGCTGATAATAGAATATAATAATTGTACTTGAACAAAAATCAAAGATTTGCAGAAAAGAGAATTACATCAATATTATTTTCCTTTTCATACAGCCACTGCAAGCACTGTTAAATTTCGAAACTACTATCGCACTAATAACTGCATACAAAAACATGATAAAAAGTTTTACTTATAAAAAATCAAATATTTAATAAAATGCAATATTTCAGATTATTAAAGTACGAATTTAGAAATTCAGCATTAAGCGTGGATGGATCCGGGTGAAATAAAACGTCTTCTATTTCATGTCATATTTTAAATAATGTTATTTACATTTTTTAAGGTGGGAGAATTCGAAATTGTACGAGCATTGTAGAAGCACTTAGGCCCAACAAACCTTTAAAATTGTTTTAACGAGGAATATGATAATAAAATTTACAGCAACCAGTTTGCACTTCTTTTACGATTTTTTCTGATGTCTAACTCGTGTCTAGCGTTGCCTAAACTCAGTCTTTTCTGATTTTCTGATTTCCATTTCAATCGTTTGAGACCGACATCATGCAGAACTAAAACTTGCTGCTCACCTTTACCAGAATGCTTTTTGCTACGCCCAAAACGCATTAGCAGACGGAAGATTTTTATAGCAAATTTTAATTACCCTTTTACACCATTGGTCGGTTTCGCAGTCAACTGCAAAGGAAAGTTATACGTTTTTATATACAGTATTCAGACAAGACTCGGATGTAAAATTTGTAAATGCATCGTAAATTTATGTAGTCGAGGCTGATCTGTTGTCGCATACATTGGATTGTGTAGGTTGGGTACCAGTAACCAGGGTGGGGTCTGGACTCTAATTAGTGCACGAAAAACTCAGATGGATTTCCCATTCTCTCTCTGTCGTGATTTTCTTAAGTCCGCTTCTTATATGCGGTAGAACCTCCAAAGTTGACCACCTCCCTACGTTGACCACATTTTAACTGACCGGACGGTCACCAAATTAACTCACTGGAATACGACCTCTACATGTTGACCACCATTGTAATGTATATTGTATGTTGACCACTTAGACAATGACACTCCATAGTAATTTACTCTCTGTAAGTTCTCCAGCATGGTCTCAACATGTAAAAACATGGATGATTAAATTTATTTGCTGCTGGCAAAACTTATATGGTACAATCCTGAACAGGTACATTACGTGTACAGTAACTGTCTCTGTAGAAGTAAACGAGGTCACTTTGGACTATAATTGAATTGGAATCTCAATTCGAGATTTATGCTGTTTATAACCACGACAGGTAGGATAATTGCCTGGATTTGCTTTCTAATATCTTATAGAAACAGTGTTTCTGCGTTAAAATTCCAGTTCTACTACCGGTATATTGTAAATGCTGGATATATTTGCAGCACATTAACAATACTGGTACTGTATTATGAACATTTTAATAAGATAATTCATTACCGTAAACATTGTTTTTTACATTGGACGGGGCATGTACATGTAGGTCACGGAATTAACTTGTGTTGACCAGTTTGCTACAGTCCCTTGGGTGGTCAGCTTACAGAAGTTCTACTGTATTTCTAATTACGGGACAGTTTGTGCTTGATACATGTACATGTAAGTGTACATGAGCAAAAAGGAGAATTTTTGGGTAACCCTTTTCCTGTAGGGAGGGGTTTTTCGTGCCTCGATAATCTACTGCTACCGTTTGTTTAGTCGTTGTAACAATTATGATTATCGTTGTCGATGTGTACCGCTCCCCTCTGGAAAAACCCACGTATCTTGAGCTGGAAGATAACGCTACCTCACCGACTTTGAGAATTAAGGGGCGTGCGTAAGGCCAGCTAAGGCTTCAAACATCCTGATTTATTTTAAGATCTGCTAAGGTGGTTACCCCTGAGCTGTTCTCGCCATCGCCCTCCCCATTAATTGCTCAGGCACCCTTGGGGCTCCGTTACATTCCACTTGTCTGAACTTTCACTTTGCAGACCATCTACAAATTTGTTTGTCACTCTGGCCTCTGTTGAATATTAAGTGCCTTCAACCGCCCCATGGATCAACGTATTGTTATTAAAGCATTAAAACCTTTTATATTAACTTACGTGTAACTTGTTTCATCTCTGGCTGTTTTCGACCTGTACGAAATCCCTTTTAACCGACTTATCGGCGCCCTAAAGGGCTGAAATTTGGTACGCATCTTTTATTCACCCAACATTTAATGCCATTTAAAGTTTGCGGAGCAAAGTCGCTTCTTTCCAGAGTAATTAACAGCTTTAAACTTTTGAAAAATACGTTCGACATCGTGCATGGTGGCCCACTATGCATTAAAAAGTTTAACAATTGCTCTAATACACATAATGAAAGATTGAACGCAAAAAAACTAACTTTTTCTCGACGCCTTTATTTTGTGTCAAAGTGTCAAAGTTGAAAGTAAATATT
This sequence comes from Kryphioiulus occultus, assembly GCA_034687865.1. Taxonomy (NCBI): domain Eukaryota; kingdom Metazoa; phylum Arthropoda; class Diplopoda; order Julida; family Julidae; genus Kryphioiulus; species Kryphioiulus occultus. Next base: position 30,877 of record JAQGAF010000747.1, on the reverse strand, counting down.
GTTCAAAAATCACAGTAAGCTAGTAAATATTTAGCTAAAACAGCAAAACTCACTTAAACCACAAAAATATCCAGATACATAACCTTTTTAAGCGAAATATATGATGCACTTATTCATCCATTAGGGACTTAGGAACTTATCCAATGAGCTTGACCGTTTTGGGAAAATGGTCTAATTTTAGGGCGTAGGTCACTGAAGTTGACTATGTATCGCCATTCGTCATTGGGATGATCTGAGTGTCGATTTGACCAATGCGAGCCGAAATCGGCCGGAAATACACGAGAATATTTGTACCATTTGAAGCATTTTTAGTTAAGCACATGTATTCTACATGTACATGTATACTATAGTTGTTCGTGGAATAGGATACACATACTGTACACACCGATTTAGTTTGGTAAACACATGACGCTCTTTTCGCTTTATTTGAGAGTGTTCTATAAGACTACTCTTACAGGATGTCTCTATCCTCCGCTATATTTTTTTACCATTGAATAATTGCTGTTTTCGCAATATTTGCTTGTTTTTGCTTAGCACTTTCGCTGTTTGCTCTATGCTCACAAGCAACAGGAACAATCTTGAAGAAAACATCAATTTGTTCAAGGTCAATGTACACCACTGCCACGTAAAACAACAATTTCACCGTCATAAATCGATCTCAATTAAAGAGGGTCACCCAACTTTAAAATATCTGCAATGTGAGACCTTTGAAATAATATTGATAGTACTGTACGTGTGAAAACAAATATTTGTCAACGGAATATTCTACCGGTAGTGGTCTTTCCTTCATTCCTTCTAAGGTTCTCCTGATCAAAAGCGGTGCATCAGCATGCAGAATACTTCACATATTGGAATTATTCAACCATTACCTATTCTTCGCAAATGCGTATCTCTAGTCGCCGTCTTGTTGTATACCCAATTTCGCATGTATCACCATGGATGGCTCATGGTTTTCGAAATTCTCTAAAAGATGCAACGGTAATTAGCTGGATTACACTATGGCATACAGTATGGGAAGTATATGCGTGACAAGAATTATTGAGAAACCTCTGAAAGGCACCTCGGGTTATTTTTCGAGATGTGAAACCCCAAACATCCGCATGGGTTTAAAAATAGTAATTGTAACAAATAGAGCGGTTTTTTGGGGGTGTGAGTCAGGTGAGCTGCATCGCAATTCGTGTCAGACAAAACACGCAGGTAAAATAGAAAAAACCGGCGGGAATATAATGTATATTCTTCGAGGAAGCACAGTTTGTCGTCATATATACCAGTTGTACGAATAACACCATGACAACAATTTAAGCGTTGCAGTTTGAATAATAAATAATTAAATGATGGAATTGTACCATTGCGAAATGGGAACCAGGAGAATTTCAACATACAATATGTATAATACAAGTGCTAACGTATAATACAATGTATGAAAATTGTATTTCAATTATATACGACGGATTTTAATTGATATCTATTCGCACAAGTGATAAATGCTTTATAAAATTCGAATTCATGATTTGAACAATGCCATTTCTAATCCACAAACAAACACAATTTAAACTCTTCGTTTTTAATTGAATTACCAACATTGTTGATTGTTGAATTACCTGCTAATGGTTGTGGTACTTGACATACAACCTGTAAAGTTGGCGAGTGATTGGCAAGCATTTTACGCCATCTTGCAAAAACGAAATTGAGTTTTTTTTTTTTTTTTGCAATTTGGAAAACTTTAGTTGGAATCTCACGTTCTACGGTTGCCATGGTTGCCACGTGCGCCGCTTCCTCGCGCATCGGCACGTGATTCCGTTCAACCAATCAGCGCTCGCACGTGATGAGCGGCAAATTCAAAATCCTAAAAAGCAGTCAAAACGACGAGTATCATCAATATAAATGTTGGATGAAAAGCCTTTCAAGCTTTGCACGATGGCGCCATTTAATTGGTTTTTAATTCAATTCCAGCTTTATATTTACGTTTCTTGACTTAAATGCAACACTTTAAGTTAATTGATGTTCAGGCTTGTTAGTTGTCTCAATCTCTAGCATCTTCCATCTTTCAATGCTTGGCTAAGTAGAGACATTGTTTTGTTTTATGAAAGATCTCAAAACGTTAATCTCTGTCAGCCATTATAGCGATTGGTTTTTGATAGTCCAGAGGATTAAAATTATTTTGTCTCAAGCTGCATGACTCGAAATATTTAAGTTGACATTTGATTGATAGTGAGCGTTGACTCTTACTTCTTTTTATTGTCCATTGCTGCCTCTGCCCAAGCATTAAGCTTAATGTCCGAAATCAATTCGTCTGACCAACTGGTTGATTCCAGTCAAGAAGACAAATGACCTTAGTACCAATAAGTTCATTGACTCAGGACGAGGAAAGACCGACGATGACGTCAGTGTCGATTGGCGCCGCACCCTAGGATGTATCCTGCTCTAGTGATGGGGGAAATTTGGGATATATTATCGGGAAAAAAATGGTAAAAAATATTTCAATGAACGACGAGAGTTTGGCAAGAGTGTCTGGGAGCGCGAGAGAACCGTTTTGTTATTGATAAACAAGATTCTGAAGGAAATTGGTCGACAAGATGTAAACGGTATAATTGCAAATTCATCTTCTTTTCATAAAGAAACAGGTTTTTGTACATATTGAAACTAATACCGAAATTAGTCGAGCACCAATTCGACATGCATGTTCCGTTTTTAATTGGAAATGTAAGCAGACATTGCACTGTTTTTTGAGAAACTAGTGTAAGAAAGTTAAATGTGGATCCATGCTAGTGATCCATGCTCCTTCAGTTAGTGAAGGAGGCATAAACTGCATTTCTGGTACAGAAAAAATGATCGTACCTGTATTGTATTACATATATTATTTAGTTTTTGTGCATTTGATGTGAAAACGTTTTCCGGAAATAAACAATCCAGAATACTTGCAATAAAGTTAATGTACACTACAAATACAGCATATTGTTCTTTCTCGTTTTTTCGTCAAACGATTTGCAATGGTTCTAATTATCCGTAGACATTTCAGAAAAGTGACGTCATATAATTAGTCAATTATGATAGGCTTGAGATTTTTAATTGGAAATTTGAAATACCTTGAGTAAACGGTAAATTTTTAATTCACTCCTCAAAGTTTAATACTGACAAAACAAACATACTGCAACTATGTTTAATCTATTAGATTACATGTATAAGAAACCAAAGACATTATATTAAGACATCAAAGATATCACTAAAAAACTCAGACAGCAAAGACACTATACTGCATTAAAACATCAAAGACATCATAATGTATTGCGAAATCAACGACATCATTATAAGACATCAAAGACTAACTGCATTCAATGATATTAAAATAAATCATTCAAATTAAAGTGTACAAAGTTTGTTTTGACTATTACGAGAGCATTCAACCATTTTCCATAAACAATCGTTAGACTGACTCGTACATGTACATGTATATCCATATTTTCTACGATTTTATTCGTTGATTCATGATACACAGCTTGGATCACTGTCGGAACCAATAAAATGCGAAATAATTGGAGTAATCTGCATTCTGCCACACACGGAATAATTATGTCGTTTCAAATTCGTGACGTTTGAATTATCAATGGTGTCCTAATCAACGGAAATCCATAGATCATTACAAGGATGACACAACAACATGTAACTGTGTACGGAATTGAGCATATCGACATGATCGATATGATAATGGTAATGATATCCAAATTAACCAACGTTCAGAAGTGTTACCCGGATGATAACCATGGCAAAAATTTGATACTGCATGCATGATTTTCGCAAACACGATTTCCACACTATGAATATTTCACGAGAAATCACCATTGACACTATATTTGTACTATATTTGCCAATACACATGTACGAGCGTATTTGCAATGCACTGATTGTCTTAGTGCGGTCATTGTTTAGTCGAATGATGCTGTGATTTTCAGAAGTGACGTTTTTAAACTTCCTCACTACGTTGACAACGGAAATATTGAACTATGGAAATATTGAACCAGATTGAATCTCAAATCGTCATATGCTTGATAATTTAATTTTCAATCCAGTTTGAGAATCAGCATTCCTGTTGCTTTAGAGTGAGCAATTCCTATAAGTGTGAAGTTCGATTTGGGAGAATTTTTAGCACACTATGGTGCGTTTACGTTATATAACAAATTCGATACACCCATTCCATTACGTGGGTCACCAATACTACTAGATGTTAAATAACATTTTTCTTCTCATTTTCAAACAAGTTGTATACATTTTCTATATAACACATTTTGCTATCACCTTAAGGGTTTAGTATATATGACGCACATACCAGATCAATAAGTAGTGCGATTATTGCGAAAAAATCTGCATTGCCGAACACCGCGGTTATTCTTGGAACAAACTTTGAAGGTGATCAATTTTACTCAATCTGCGAAAACTTGAACAATATCAATTTTTCTGATAAAAAATCTAGCTGGCGCACCAGGTGTAATTTCTTAGTATAGTGAGTAAACCTGTCAAATAGAAACTGTAATTATTATTTTTTGGCTAACCCACAGACCACCAAAGTCCAGTAAGACAGTAACGAACAATGAATGCCCTCTTGATTGGTCAGGTCAGGAAATATCTTTACGTGAAATACCATGTAATCAAATTGGGAATAATGCACTTCAAATTTCGAGAAATTGCCGAAAAATAAATCCGAAATAGCTTTGGTAGCGTCCATTTCCTTCAACGTAAATACCGCCTGCCTACGTCATCCTACGTGGATTGCGATTGGTCAGAAACAGCAGCTATATAAAAATAGCGGTATTTTGGTTGCACTCAATTTTCTCTTTGATCGTGTGGCAGGTAGCATCGATTCCAGGGATCTTGTTTTTACCAACTAGATAAAGTCTGCATCTGCATGTATCGCAGCATTGTTACATTCTATAAGGTAAGACAAATTCCATTACCTAAGGTAGCACGTTTCACGTTATATAACCATGCTTTTGCGTACCATAAAATGGGATAATTTCGATTGAAAATCCAAATTTAACGAGACAGCTCAATGCCATGGTGATTTTGTACAAAAGTTTAATGTACAAGTTGGCCTCAGTTGAAAATATGTGTGCCCTTGATGCTTCACATTTTATCCTTAGGTTACTGTGAATTATAATTTTTAAATCATCAGAGTCGAGATGGGAGGAAATCTGTGTAGGCCGCCTGAAAATTACATAAACTTTTTTCGTGCTGTTGGGGATTGTTTATTTTGTTAACATTGAAAACCTCGCCCCATGTAAACCATACGGGGGCATTTTCTTATTGCAAATTACAAAATCAAAGTCGTGAGAAACGTAATGCATGCACAAATGTATTGACCCTGAACGCAATCGCGTGTAAGTTGCGTCTTCGTAAAGGTCGTTCATTTTATTTTTCTGGTTTTTATTTGCTGCATATGGGAAATTGCAATAAAATAAATGCATGGCCTTTGTGGGGTAGCGAAAGCATTTCGAATTAGTCATGATAGTTGCATTTTCGCTGGCAAGGTGAAACATTGAGTGAAAAAAGTGATTTTTCGACACCAGGGAAAAAATGGCATGACGTGAAACCTGTTCTGTGCGAAACATTTTAAGGTTTCAGTGTTTTATAATTCTTTTTCTCGGTTATACCTTCTTCGTTAAGATTATTCTGAGCTAGAACAAGTTTGTAATGAAAACCGTATATTGCTATCTACATGCACGCTTAAAACCAGTTTTAGACTCCGGATAATGTTAACGAGTAACTGTGCAACCAGCAACTACAGTATGTAAAAAATTTCACGTTGAAAGCTGCAACACCAAATTGCGCTATTTCTGCTAGTATAAAACGAAGTATTTAGCACAATACTATATAGTGTACATGTATAAGCTATGGATGTAATTCCATATTAATGGTCTTAAAATATACTGAATCTACACTTTACATGTACATTTTCAAAGGTCCCATAACCTCTTCAGAACAGTTTCAATTTTTTAGCAGTGCTGGGAATTTGCTATCCAGTTGGCATCCATTTGCAATTTAGTATTCCAAAAATCATCAGTAGATATTACTAAATAATTTTATAGATCCATGGTTTATGATGATGGATTGTAATAGATTCATGATTTGATGATGCGTGTCACGATCCACCACTTGTGATGATGTGTGTTACATTTCATCATCTGTGACGAAATATCTAGTTTTTGCTCACTATGACGTTCTAGCGTTATTTACATACAACTCCCCCCCAAATCGTCAGTGTGATGAAACTAAATTTAAGTGTAGACATATAATCTTATAAATGTAAGTTTTTTGGTATTAGGGTTCCCTAAAACTCACAATTGCAGCAGTTCCGTAGGTTTCAGAACTTCGAAGACCACTGTTCGATATCATGAATTTTCCCGCCAAAGTGTCGTCATTTCCGTACACTGCAACTTTCAACTTGCAACATTTTGCCTACTTTTTGAAGGATCAAAATAAACACAAATATGAGTGTACTTCTGAAGCTTCCTGTTGTGCATCAGTTGCACAACATGGCGACAATTAGTGCGATTTTCAAAACTGCACTAATTTTAATTCTGGCATTCTTGGTTGAATTTAACCTCTTCATACTGTATCTCTTCTTGCTTGCTATACGTGGCTTCCCCAAAAATCACGAATTCATTTGTTTTGTTCGTACTAATGTATTTCCTGAAGTTATAACATTGCAGGATGAAAAAATTGGGGATACCGTATGCAAATATTTTTTTGCAAACTCAATGCCCCCTCCCCCCCCCCCCCTCTAATTTGAAGTTCGTGATGTATGTACCATGCCCACAAAAGTGCAGTTAAATGAACCTGGATTTTGTTGACCTTGTTGACCTTTACTTCGTCACGGTTTAAACTTTTGACAAGATCCTTTGACACCCTAGGTAGGCTGTAGACCACCGCAGTGCATGTCACCTCTGATTGTTGAAGTACAGTACATGAACATGTACTGTAAGTGGACGTTCAACTTCATCTTAGCTCAAGCCTAAAAATTCATGGTCAGTGATTGTCATCATTTACTGTATGAGGGAATCTGGACACGATGACAAACGCTGTGATAAGGTTAGGGTTTGCAAATCGCGAAAATGTCATAACGTGATATTTGAACGTTCCCTAATACAATGTGGAAAAAAAAAGCAAAATATCATAGTTTCTACATGTACAGTGGAACCCGTCTAAACAAATGCTGCTGAGTCACAATTCCCTCTTTAAACTAATATCAGGTGTTGGTCTAGCTTTGGGACCAATGTTAAATCCAACGTTACGTTTACACTATGTAACAAAAGTTTCAAAACTTGTTTGAAAATGAGAAGAAAAAAATTACCTAAAATCTTGTAGTAGTGATGACCCACGTAATCGAGTGGGTGTTTCATAACAAATTTTACAACGATGTTAAAAATGAATTTGTTATATAACAATGTTTAGTGAATAGTGGAAATGCACCTTTACTGTACTGTATTTCATGTATAATGTATCTGTCCAAATACTGACCGAGCAATTTTTTAATTTTTGTGCAATAAAATAAAATTTACGTTTTCTTTTGAAACATAAACGTGTACGGCTAGTTTAAGGTCATTGATAAGCTTCATTTATTGAGTATTTTTGGATTGTTTGGTACTTTATTTTTTTATTTATTCACCATTTTCACGGTGTCAAAATACAGGTACTTTATGGCGCCACTGTGCTAGCAAAATTTGGTAAATAAAGGCAGTTTCCAAGTGGTAGGCCCCTGCCCCGCAACGTACCCAAACGAATAACCTCTCTAAACTGATATTCAGTACCGGTCTCAAGGCTGTTAATTTAGACAGGTTCTACTGTATGCTTGATTTATGGCGGTAAAGCTTCACGACCTTTCGCCAAACACCACAGCCTCAGTCGTTCAATTTCTCGCCCTAGTAGGTAAATACCAAGGTCAGCTGGCGTAATCCGGGATTTTCACGACCCAAATTGACCCTTTTTATCAGCGAGACGTTGGTAAACATTAATAACAGTGGGGTATTCTTCCGGATTTCTTTTAATACCTCAACGTGCATCCTACTTCCCTTCGCATCCTGGGCTAACGTCCGATGAAAATAAAAGGGTACTCAATCAGGTAGCTAGCAATTATACATTGCGACATCTTTTATTAAAAAAAAGCCTGGTTCTCGTTAATGGGTGAAGATTACCGTAAATGCGTAAGGTTCCGTCGACTCATTCAAGGACATCCTGTGGGCGCGGGAAAATCCCTCTTAGTCTTGGGCAAATTGAAATCCTCGGGCACGGAAGCTCGTATCGTTCAATTTGCTAATTGCGTTTGAGCAGCACGATTATTATAGAGCGATATAGCGTTTAAATGCCGGGTTTCGTGAGCTCCTACGTAAGCGCCATTGTACGTCACATAAATTACCGTAATTAATCATCAATGAGTAGCGACTTGAAATTAGTTTACTTCACGTATATAAGGGATGGCTAGGCGGTAAAAGTACCTGATTGAAATCGGTAATTCTTGAGCGCGACGGCCGCATTAGTGCTCCTATAATCGATGAAGGTAAGCGAGAACTTCGATTAACCTTGAACTTGACCCATGGTCACCGAATTCGTAGACAAGTTTATTTTGGCGATTTGAACCAAATTTGGATTTGGGGCAGCTTTTGGGGCTGCACTCCTTCGCAATCGATCGAGACGGGCTCTGAACTTTAATGTGAAAATTATTGTGATTCGAAAGTTAATACAATGTTCTCACTTTCACATTTAATAAGTTATTATGACCGCTAAATTAATTTATCGTAAATAGGCTTAAAAGATACAAAATTCGTAATGGAACGCGCGAGAGGCTATTTCGTTCGGAATAGCTCTAACTTTAATTTTTTAAATGTCCTAAGGAAAACTTGGTGATCTGATGAACACATACATGTAATTATACGAGGTAATAAAGTAAGTTTAGATTTCGCGCTTGATTTAAGAAAAGGAATGCTCAGCTTTTTATTTTGTGTGGTGAGCAAACAATAGGTTATGACTTGCCCAGGGAATACACTGACTGATTGGTAACAGACTGACTGGACAAATCAGGATAAAATTTGCTGTATGTGACTCAAAAATAAGTTTCCAAAAGACTAGTATACAATCGTATACGGATTTTGAATTTGCCGCCCATCACGTGCAAGCGATGATTGGTTGATTGGAGTCACGTGCCGATGCGCGTGGAGGCGGCGCACATGGTAGCCATGGCAACCGTAGAACGTGGGATTTCAAATAGAAAGGCGCTTTTATAGATGGCGTAAAATGCCTATCACTCGCCGACTTATAGGTTTATCTCGAGCTAAACGACCATTAACAGGTAATTATTAATGTACGTGTATATTGGAAGTTCAAATACAGAGTTCGTTGTATTTTTGGCGTTATTCAAATGTAATTTAGCGATACCCAGCTACATGTACAGTGTACCTAATGTAGATTGGTCCGATGGCTAGTTCCACTTGAAACTGGGCAAGTAGTGTTGAGGTTGTACCATAGGGTTGTACTGAATTTGACTCTGAATACAGTTAACGTTCTTGGATAAATGTCGTAATGGCAAAATTTCAATTTTGATTCCCGTGCTCGTATAACACTCTGTATCTTTATTGAGATAGGCTACATGCCTTATGCTCAAACAAAGTATACATCTGGCAAAAGGGATCCTTGATGTTATTGATATTAGGACCATCTAATATCAAAATGTGGATGCTAAGATACAGTAGCTCGTATACTTTCTCGATGGAATTTAAAATAATCCATGTGCTGCTGACTACTGTAGTTAATGGAGGCGAACTCATTCAAGGCTTGTTGGAATTCAAACTAGTTTCCTTCACAGGCTTAATGAAATTTCGTGGAATTTGCGAAGTTGATTTCATGATCCGCTCGATGCATAAGGCATTAATTAAATTCCTATCATTTTTCTCATGGAATTCTGAATTTTTTTTCATTATCGGCATTACAGAGCCTTCTACGTGCTGAGGATTCTGAAATAAGAATTACAGGGTACTAAGAAAATCTTTGGAAAAGAGCACCAGAGAATTCTGCCTGGGCATGTCACATTATGTGTGTACATCGCGGATTGGGGAAATTTTTGACTGAAAGAGCAGAACTTGGAAAAACCAAGATTAACGATGAAAAAGCATGACGATTTCAAAGGCTGACTTTTTGGTGCGGTACAAAAAGGACTTTATAATGGATTTGATGCAGAGATACAGTCACGCAGCGTTCAATTTAAGGAAGGAAAAAAAGTAAATTTATTTGTCACCATTGGCATAGACGACATTTCGGGAAAGGTAGACAACGCACATCCTCCTTGTTTGAAAAATTAAAAAAAAATCACTGGCTTATGAGGCAACATAAGAATGAAATTAAAACATAAGTCCTTATAAAATCTTACGTGTGATAACAGAACTAAAAACATCAGCTTAACAATTAATGCTTCACTCTTATACCCCTCTCCAATCAAAATGTTAAAATCCACCTGTGGACCATTGATGACCATTGACCACAACGAATTGTGGTCATCAGTAGTCCAGAGGTGAATTTCAGTTGCATTAATTGTTAAGTTTAAATGATGAAATTATGATTTTTATTTTGATTGATCGGCAATTTTTAACTTGTAAAATTGTTCGATAATTATCGTGATTTTGCAGCACTTTATCGTTACCATTGGCATTAAGCCAAATTTATACAAATTGGTCACGTGGCGGTGAACCGCATTCCTAAATGACGATATCTGCAGTTTGAAACGTACATGTATACATGTATGTACCAGGAAATTTGCAAACCGGACAAAAAATCTGCTTTTGATAACGTGAAAAAAAATATAGGTTATATGCACAATGGTCGAGTTAGCAAATATTTAACACTGCCCTTAACCTGTTTAGCGAGCTTTTATGGTGAAAATCCTGTAATTTTCAAAAATTACTAACGTTTCCACCCACTTAGGTAAAATTATGACCAACATTTTCTTCGTGTCAGTGTGTTGACAATAATTAAAATGAAACAATGGAAATCGTGTAGGGAAACAATAGAGGGTGTTAGAAGCAAGACGGAATTTGAAAAAAAGGTCCTCCTTGGGCAAGTTTATTCCACTTTCATCAAATAACAAGATACGTCTCCCCCAACTACAGTGTATTGTTGAGATTTCGAGAAAAAATTATGAAAGAACCCAGGGGTAAATCTTTTTTTCACTTTTGGACCACGACATTCAATTTTAATCTTCGTGGGGAACGTTCCTTGTGCAGGACATTCCACTTTGTCCTTATCATAGACCTTGGTGAAGTTGAGGTAAACAAATGCCTCAGGTGAAGACAGCGTTTCCAACAAACATTTTCGTGCCTAATTGAAAAACAGTGTGCTTTTAATAGCACTGATGGACGTTCTTTCTGTGCAACGAATAAATAATGATTTCGCTCCATAAACTTGGTTGTTGCAACTTGCAGTGTTAAAGGTTCTCTTAAAGGTTAATTGTGTACACCTTGACTACGGATTTCAGGGATTTTTTCGGACTTGAACGATTTCAGCCTGACGTCAGACTTCAATGACTTCAATGGACTTCAATGATACTTAGACTTCCTGATTTCGTTGAGAAAGTTCCACAAGCAACTTCTTCGACAGTCTGTAAAATCCTGGAAGTTGCACCGAAGTCCTAGACGTCCACAAGCAGTCCTCTTGAAGTCCTACTGTAGTTGCTGGACTCGCCCACACTTTCAGAGACTTTACGAACTTTAATTAAGACTTCAGTAACTTCAATGACTTCAGTGACTTTAGTGGGACTTGTGGGATTTCAGTACTGGGACTTCAGTGAGTCTTGTGGGACTTCAATAAATTCAGTGGGACTTTAACTAACTTGTGCATCTGATTTCACAAGTTGATACATTTAGTACCCCCTCGGCTACATCTGTTAGTCTTACATACAATTTTAGAACACACATGTTGTTTTCTTTCTTTTGAAATAAACTTTGGAACGTTTTCCTATTTTTTGAAATTACCTATTTCTAAATAATAACACTAATTTATAACGGTTATTTTCACGTTAAATTTAATTTTATTGTCACATAAACTGAGGAATTTAACATAAAAATTAGTGCATTGTCTAATTGAGCAGTATACATCGAAAAATATTATAAAAAAATTAGACCAGAGAGAATCTACAAGAACAGTGCCTTTTGCATTTCAAAAATGCAGGTACAGTGCATCGGGCAAGTACTCATTAACACTAACAATGGTTTAAGCATATTTTGCGCTGAGAAAAACCTTGATTTGTTTTCAAAATTAGTTTAACAATTTTTTTTCATCCTTGTTTATTACCTCTTACATTTTTATCTAATAATTTTACTTTATCGAAGGACAGTTGCACGCTCACTGATGTCACTTAAGTCTTAGTTTGCACTACTGACCACGTACATGCATTTCCTCCTACAGCGGAATTAAATTGATATAAACAGACAAAACAAAGGCGATACATTCAATATTTGCCTCAAAGGATAATTACAGGTGTAAGGTTGATTGTATACAGTAAAATTATATCGTTTTGGTGCCTGCTTATTTTAACGATTGTAATTAGGATAACAAGGCTATAATGAAAGGTGAATGTGTATGTATCAAATACCATTTGGCACATAGTCATTGGAAATTCGCTGAATAAGGCAGAAAAGGCTGAAAATGAACCATTTTTTATAAAGAATACAGAAACATTTTCACGCTGAACGGAAATTATACAGTTGTTAATTTGCTACTGATGGTGATGAGTAAGTGATAGTTTGCAACTTACTGTTATTTCAGGAGGAAAAATGTATTAATTGCTAGATGAGCAGATATTTTATTACAGCTAGTCACAAGGGTCATCATGAGTAATTCCCACTTTTAGCGATATTAGGACTTGTGTGGATATCAGACTAATTGACCTTATTTATTTTACCTAAGTTTTTTGATTAATATAATAAATACATGTATGACGCATATAGCATTGTGGTTACATTGTTGGAAAGTGGTAAACATATTTGTTTACGTGTATGATTTTGTTCTTCCAGAAATGAACAACAAATCTGACCTTGATCACGCCATGGGTGACAGTTATTGCAAAAAGTCATGGCTAGAAAAATACGGCAACGCTTTGAAGCTGCTAATTCCAATACGATGTTCAAAAGACAGGTGATTTAATTTAATTTGCATTTTATAATTTATTATTTTGAGGTTAGTTAGTTAGTATGATGTTTAAAAAAAATGAAAAAAAGAAAAATTTCCATTTCTGAGGAGACAGATTTGAAAAAAGCATATTAGCATAGCAAAATCATTGTTTTTATTTTTAAGTGAGTATTTTTACACGTGGGTTTATTTATTTGTTAAATGAACATATTTATGCAAACGGGTTGTTTTTATATCAATCTATCGAATATTTTACGATTTTTTCGCTATTTTGTATTGGGAGACTGTCTATAATTTATGCTACTACTTTTTACATTTCGACAGGGATAAAACTGCATTGCCCAACAACAATGTGGGCTTCTTTTCCTACGTAAGTGCAAATTGGATGAACAAAACGATGTGGAAGGCTTCCAGACAGAGTCTGGAACCAGACGAAATTAAGGCAATTGGAAAGGCCGATGGAGTTAGTGTTAATAGTGAAAGGTAAGAATAGGGCACTAGTATGTGGATTTACTTATGAACAATTAAAAATAAAACGTATTTTGAAATGATTTTTTGTATTGCTTGGTGCAGGCTAATGCGGTTGTGGGACGCTGAATTATCCAGGTTTGGTTCCGAAAAGGCATCACTTCATAGGACTGTTTGGAGATTCAATCGCTTTCGATTAATTATGGCTGCTATGATGATGGCCATGCTTTCAATTTTTTCTTACCTTGGGCCTGTAAGTAATATTTTGACATATACTGAATTTAATATGAAAGCAACAATGTTAATGAACAATGCCTAAAGCTGCCCAATATTTTTGCATTATTTCGAAGCGTCATTAAATCTCATGATATAAAACAAAAAAAAAAAATTTTATTTTAGGCATGGATTTTAGAGTACATGTTGGATTATTTGGCTGAGCCCGATCAGCCATTATGGTACGGACTTCTCCTGGTATTAGCCCTTTCATTATCTCAGTTAATAAGAAATGTGGCCTACAGTGGTTTATGGATTATTGGAACAAGCGCAGGTAAGGAAATATTACTTGTCCAGTGAAATCTATTGATAATTATTTTGAAGTGTAGGCTTGTTTACGCAAAAGCAACCATCAGTGTACTTACTTTCGCAATACCCTGTATATTCCTAAACCAGTTTCAGGTGTTGCAAGATCTGAAACTTGAGTTTCGTTTATACGTTTTCCAAGAAATCTATAGCATTTTGTCAATGAATTAATTAAGCTTTGAAAAATATACAGTAATGGGATATTTTATGTGTGTGTTTCCAATTAAATCACAATGACAAAATGACAATGGGTTTCTGTCTTTATCAGTCATAATCTACATGTATGTGTTTCAGATGAAAATAGTTTCTTTCAGATCATAATAACGAACAATTAGTAAAATATCATTATTGTATTCAGACTCATTTGAAATATTTGATTGTGAAGTAGTACAATGATAGTTATTCGCATTGTTTTATAACGCTACCCAGATAGAGCCCAATACAAAATATTAACGAAAAAACTGCCAGTTGACCTAAAATTGATTTAAACGTACATCAGGAAGTACTTTCTAATTGATATTTTCTTCTTGTGCCAAGATTCGTGTGCAGGGTGTTCAAAAGTCACGTTGCCTTAATTTAGCCATGGGGCATCTGCTTTAAATGATTTTAATATTTTATTTTTATTTTTGAATTTTTAAAAGGTGTTCGAGTAGCTGGTGCCCTACAAGTGATGACGTATGACAAAGTTTTAAGAATAAAAGACGGAGGAGAAAAACTTATCGCTGAAGTAGGCTCAACATTATTTCAGTATTATTTGAAATTTTTATGGCAGGTGACGTTTATTGACCAAACATGTTATTACTAATATTTTGCAGGTTGTAAATTATAGTTCCTCGGATATCGAAAGGATATTTCAGAGCATGCAGCTTTCGATGTTGGCAGTTGGCGCCCCTGTCATGTGGCTACTTAATGTAGTTTATTGCTACTTACTCATGGGACCATGGTCTCTATTGGGAAACATCCTAATTTTACTTTATTACCCAGTTATGGTAAATAATTTTTGATATCAAAGCTAGATTGCGAACTACGAAAATACGAGCGCCAGAATTAATAATTTTCGCATTTATAATTTAGATATTAGTTGGAAAAATGACGAGCAGTTTTCGTGTACAAGCTATTCGTTTAACCGATAAACGAATTGGGTTGATGAACCAGGTTTTATCCAGCATAAAGCTAATTAAAATGTACGCTTGGGAAGAAACTTTCTCTAACGGAATTAAAGGTATTTTATATTAGGATGTAAGATGTTTGAGCTAATTTTTTTATAGTATTATGAAATTACTTGTTCTCAAATTAATTAAATTAATAGCAATAATAATAAAATAATCACTGGAAATCTAACTAGTCGCATTTCTAGAGTTATTTTTGATTTTTTTAAAAATAAACAAACCAACCACCACCACGTTAAGCGTTTTGAGAAAATATCTTAATTCTTGTTGCACAGATATCCGACAGGATGAAGAAAAGGTTCTTCGCAAAGCAAACTTTCTTCAAAGTTTGAGTTGGACTTCGTCCCCTGTTGTTTCAATGATAGCCCCAATGGCAAGCATCATTGGGTACGTCTTGTGGGGCGAAAATCTCACCGCAGCTCAGGTAAGTTAACAAAAAAGTCTGTATAATGATTAGGTTTGACGGTTTAATTGCAAATATTTACTTTATTTCATAGGCATTCACGATTATGTCAGTGTATAGTGCACTTTTACTCCCTCTAAACACGTTGCCCATTGCAGTGAAAGCTTTTTCCGAAGGGATAGTTTCTTGTCGAAGAATTCAAGTAAGAGCGACTTTAAATACAGTGAATGCAAATCAAAGCAAATACGAAAAATATATTAAAATATTTTTTTGCAGAAAATGTTTTTAACTCCAGATGCCTACCAACCAACTAGTCAAGGCATCACTAGCAATAGTCATGCCATCTCCATCCAGGATGCGAGCATCGGTTGGGACGAGAATGATAAAAGTGCAGAAAAGCCAAAAACCAAGAAAAAGCGCAAAGCCAAAGCTCTAAAGCCAAAAACATCCACGTTTTATTCGTCTCAAACCGCATTATACGCAAACTCAGTAGCGGACAGCACCAATAGCTTAGATTTCAGCTCGACTGATTCAAATATGAATAATATCAGCAGCACTTCTCAGGAGATATTGACTGACGTGGATCTTGTCATTGAAAAGGTAATTAAAAACATGTGTTTTTACTCGTTTTTTGAAAGTTTTAAGTACTCGGAAAATATTTCTAACTGAGAAACAATGGCTAACTATAATCATCACCAACATCATATGCACATCAAAATTGTCAAAAATGATAATCAACAAAATTTCGGATATAGCAAAAACAGGTTTTAATTTACATGCTTATTTAAATACGGTTTTACATGTAAATTCAAATGTTTCATTTCTGGCAACCTTCCAATGCGTTGTTGCCAGCAGTGATTGCCTACGTTTAGGGGCAGCACAATTAAGTTTGGCGGCAAATCAACATTTAAGTTTTTTAACTTGAAGATTATGAAATAACTGACAGAATCGCTTATTTTCACCCACTTGGAAAGGACATAATGACGCAATTTGAATATGGAATTTTTTTTACTTTTATTTCCATCCGCTCGATTTTTTTACTTTTTGATATAGTTGAATAGGGTTTAAATATTGATTGCATGTCTATTATATTCGATTAAACATTCATGCTATAGTTTCACAAATGTGGCACTGCAGTGTATACACATGTATAATCTTTGAAATTAGCTATGTTCATATTAATATATAAATAATTCCGTAAAACCCTTATGAAATTGGAGAAATAATTTATTTACTGAACTTTGATGAATTTTAACAGGGTAAACTGATAGGCATATGCGGGAATGTCGGCAGCGGAAAATCCACTTTATTAGCAGCCATTAGCGGAAATGTAAGCGATGTCTCTAATTTAATTATTAGTAATTTATTTTCGTTTCGATAAAATTAAAATGCACGTTCAATTATGCTAGGCCAACATAATCAAAGGCAAAGTTGGCGTTGGAGGATCCATTGCTTTGGCCTCTCAACAGGCGTGGATTTTTAACGGTACCGTTCAAGAAAATATAATTTTTGGGTTGCCTTACGATGAACAAAGGTAAGTCCCCCAAAGTACAAGATCAAATAAAAAACATGTGCCAATTGAGAGTAGTCAAGTTAAATGAAAATTTTCTTGCAGATATAAATACGTTGTGAATGTGTGCAGTCTTGAAACTGATTTTAACTTGATGTCAAATGGAGATCAAACCGAGGTACATTCGCGATATTTTCTGCGGTTGGTGCATTTGCACTTCCGAAACGGAGCTTTATTTTTAAAATTTGTTTAACCTATTTTTTAGATCGGTGAACGAGGTGTAAATTTGAGCGGTGGTCAAAAACAACGAATTAGCTTGGCAAGAGCTGTGTATAGCAACAGGGATATTTATCTTTTGGACGATGTTTTATCAGCTGTTGACGTCAGTGTTTCAAAACACATTTTCGAAAACTGCATCAAAGGAGCTCTCAGAGAGAAAACTGTGTTGCTAGTTTCCCACGCTGTACATGTAGGTTTATAGAAATTTGTTTTAAGAGTTGTAATAAATCAAATATCTGAATTTTAAATTAGAAGAAATTGACTTTGGCGAACTGACATCTATTTTAATATTTCAAGACCAATGAGTCCAAGATAATTATAGTAAATACAAACAAGGCACTGACATCAGGCGTAAAATCGGCAAACTATCTACTTATTTTTTAAATTCTCGTTTCACATTGGAAATTCAGTAAAACTTTATTTTATTCAGTTGCCTTTTATAATAATCTAATGTAATTTTGTTCGATGTTTTATACTTTATTGGTCTTCAAATATTTGATATAATAAGTTAGTTTTCATTTGTTTTAACATTTTACATCTCACTGATATTCAAAAAAGATTTTTTATGTCAAATTAATTTGAAAAGTGAATCTGATGTCGCATTTACTCATTTTCAGGTCTTGGAACACTGTGATTATATTTATTTGTTAAAAGACGGTGAAATATACGAAAGGGGAACTCATCAAATGCTGGTTAAAGATGGAGGGGAGTATTATCAAATGGTTAATACCGATAAAAGCCAAAGAGGCGAAATTGAAGACAAACATGAGATCGAAAGGAAGAAATCATTAAAAAAGACAGCAGAAGTTTTAGGTACGAAAAGCGAATTTAAATATTCTACTCTGGATTCACTTTCCTGTATTAATTTGAGTGGTGTTTTTAGAAGACACATCGAGTGATGGGTCTATGATCAAAGCAGAAGTGGACCAAAGCGTTTCTTTGACCTGGAAATCTTGGTTGTATTTCTGTAAAATGAGTGGTGGCTACTGCGTTTCCCTATTGGTTCTCTTGGTCGTCTTTCTTTTCAATGCTGCCATTATGTTCAACATCATATGGCTGCAGGTATGGCTGGATGCAGGCTCAGGAATAGATGTAAGTGGATTGAAATTCAGAAATACATTTGCAACTTTGTTAACAATCAAATTCAGCAACAAATAATTCAATTTATTTACGAAAAAAAATTATTCTTTTCACAGGCAAACTCGACTTTGAATAACTCCATCAACAATGAAACTGTTTTCGATGATGTTTCCTTAAATCCCCAACTACACATGTACATCTGCGTATTTGGGGCCTCGGCAGTTGTCATCATTCTCTTCGGAATTTTGAAAGCATTCGCAATGGGAGATGTAAGATGTCTAGATTTCTCATTTTTTATGTGGCTTTTTCTTCGGATATTTCTGGATTCTCAGTGGCCAAGACTACGTTATTTAACGAACCACACTTTATTACCAGGCTATGCTGACAGGGGCCAGTGCCCTTCATCACACCATGTTTTGGAAAGTAATCCGAAGCCCAATGAGCTTCTTCGATACGACGCCGTTGGGCCGCATCATCAACAGATTTTCCAAAGATATGGACGAATGTAAGTGAAGTTGAAAGGAAGCTGTAGGATAACTTATTTTAAAATAATTTTTTTTTTCAAATTGGTTTTACTATATATTACAGGTGACAGCTACATACCTTATTGCCTGGAATTCGTATCGCAAACGTACATGCTCACATTTTTCCAGTTAATACTTATTGGCGCCTTATACCCGTGGTATTTTGCGGGTCTTTGCGTTGTTTTTGGTAAGTAAACTAACACAAATCTGCCATTGTTGTATCTGAAAATCTCCATTCTAAGCGAGTCTCTATATTCAATATGAAATAGTCTAAAAAAAATTGATCATTTTTTCCAGTAATATTCATTGCCTTTGATCTCCTCTTCAACCCTGGAGTTCGATCTACGAAAAGATTGGAAAATCTGCTTCGTCCACCTTTGTTGGTTCACATGTCCGCAACTGTCCAGGGCCTGCCCGTGATAAGATGCTTCGAAAAGCAAAAAATGTTTGCTGAAAAGTAAGTCTGCATCGAGTTCTGTTGATTGCGAAGTAGATGTGACTAAACATTTGAGTTGGAATTCAAATCGTACGATGAATTTAGGTTTCGCGCTCACGTGGATAAACATTTGTCCGCTTATTTGTTGTTTCAACTGTCTTCAAAGTGGCTGGCTTTTCGTTGCGATACAATAAGTTGGCTAGTGGTCACTGGAACTGGACTTTTGATCATCCTTTCCAGGGGAACTACGTCACCTGCTGTAGCTGGATTGGCCATGGTGCAAATATTCAGGGTAGGAGATTAAACCTTTTTTGCTGCTCTATTTTTAACATAAGGAACGTTCAAGTATTATGTCTTAAGGGGTCTACATTGATTTTATGTAAATAATTTGCTTCAAATCCATCATTAATCCAGTTTTGCCAAAAAGAATTTAGCCTGCAGCGCTTTTCATATTATTTACTTCATCAGTACTTTTATGGGTTCAAAATTCACTATTTATGATCTTTTTTTTTCTGCGTTCTCTGAATGCGAAAAATATTTGGTCAATAAATTTAGAAAATTTATCATTTCTGATCTGTTTTTTTTTTATAAAATGTTCTGTATTCTAAAAATATGTTGTCAATGTTTGTCATAATTTTTGTCTGGAAATGACAAATGCTGATATGGGGTTGGGGTCTGAAAATCGTGAAAAAGTGATGACATGCATATACGCTCGTAATATTTGAACGTCCCCATAATATACCTGAAAACTTACGTTATTCAGTTTCGTATAAAGATCTAATAGACGCACACCTATAGTTTGTCCTGAGAAATTTGATACTCTTTTGATCCATTATTATTAATGCTTATTTCCATTCATTAGGTCTGTGGGGTGATATCAGTTATTATGAGATGGAAATCCGAATTAAGTGCGAGACTTATTTCCATTGAAAGGATATCGGATTATTGCCAGGTAAATCAACTTTCTCGATCATATTTGCCATATCAGTGGGGAATTTAGAAGCCATTTCGAATTCCTGCTTTCATAATACTGCTCTGTGCTAAGGTGCGTGTATTCATTAATGTTAACTAGAACCTAGCAGAAGAAGCTCCAGCAGTTATAAACGACAATCGACTAGTGACAGGCTGGCCAGCTGATGGTGCAATACGTTTTAAAGATGTCCAATTGCGCTACAGACCTGAACTACCCTTAGTTTTGCAAGGGTTATCTGTGGAAATCAAAGGAGGTGAAAAGGTCGGGATCATTGGGAGGACTGGAGCCGGAAAATCGTCCGTTATAGGGACGTTACTGAGATTGACTGAAATTTCTGCTGGTTCGATAGTCATCGATGGCATCGACATATCTCAAATCGGATTGAAAGATCTGAGGTCTAAAATAGCTGTTATACCGCAAGAACCTGTCTTATTTGAAGGCACTATCAGGTAAGGTTTACTAATACTGTACAGCATAGGGAAATTCTTCAGACTTCTTTACTAATTTATAAATGTGCAATGTTTAGGTGGAATTTAGATCCATTCAACGAATTTCAAGATGATGAAATTTGGGACGCTCTGGAGAAAGCTCACCTTAAGAAAAAGGTAAGGTTAACACTTAAGAAAAATTATATATTCATGTATATATAATTGTGGTTCTTTTTCACTCATTTTGTAATTTCGTTATTTAGATTACCAAAGAACCCCAAAGATTGGACACGCTTTTAAATGCTGAAGGAGGAATATTTTCTCTAGGAGAAAAGCAGCTTTTCTGCTTGGCAAGAGCACTTTTGAGGAATAGCAAGGTACCGTTCAGAAATCTAATATTCATGCAACTTAAAAAGTAATATTGCTAATGAAAGCAGTTTCTAAGTGGCTGGCCCCTGCCCACTAACCTGTCCAAACTTATATCCTCTTTAAACTAATATCCGGCACCACTCCCAAGGATATTACCGTAGTTTAAACAGGTTCTTCTGTATTAGCTTAAAATTGCATCTTAAGGACATTATTAATTATTAAAGAGAAAAGTTATTTGTCCATTTTTTAATTCAATTGGTTCATCAACAGATTCATATTTTTTCTAAACTATCTCAATATTCCCATTACATGTATTTATGTTATTTTAACTGATTTTCAGATTTTGCTTTTGGACGAAGCAACGGCATCAGTTGATGTAGAAACTGATAGGTTGATCCAGAAATCCATCAGAACTGCATTTGCACATTGCACAGTTTTAACAATTGCCCATCGCCTCAACACCATATCAGATTATGATAAAATCATGACCATGGATGCTGGAAAGGTACGAAAATTTTTTACTTTTATTTACATTACAAAAATTACCAATATACAATTTGGGGACGGTCTCAAGTTCTTATGTTTTTATTAGGTGGTTGAATTCGACTCTCCTACAAATCTGATGGGGAAAGATTCGTTGTTTCGTACCATGATGAAATCTATGCTCGAAAGCAAATATTCTTGAAATATAATTTATTGGCAAACCGTGCCTTTTAATTTAATTATTTTTCACGAATATTGCCGTGAAACCTCGGGGTCGTCCATTATTTTCTATTGTTTAAATATCTACATGTAATTAATATTTATTGATCATTTTGTATTTTTTCTATGTCAACCTCTTTCTATCTTTCATCGATTTACCTGGTCTCAGGAACAGGTTTTTAATTAAATCCTTGTATTTATTATGAATGTATTCGTGTATTGTCTTTCCGTGCTGCACGCAAGAGCAGTATTACGTTATAGTCCCTGCTGCTGCTTCCCTGCTCCAGCATATACACAATGAAAGTGGGCTTCTCCTAATTGCTCGTAGGTTGGCAATGATTGTCTATAGCTAAATAAATTATATTTTTAGGTTAGTTTAGGTTAGGTCAGAAAAAAACACAAAACAGCAAAAAATATAAATTGCGACAGATAGGACTACTTTCATTCTACTAGAAAAGTATGGTTGAAATATACATTACATGTTTTGTACACATTTGGAGCAGGGACTACACTGTAGAATGGTGGACGGCAACATTTGAGATCAAACGCATTCGAATATGTAAATAAACTTCATATTGAATGATAAACTCATAATATGCATATAGGTGCACTTGAGCGATAAACACTGAAATCAAACTTGAACATGTATTCATTTTGTCCAACATACAGTACATGTATATGTATAACAGAGTTCCCCAGACCTGGAAAACCTGGAAATGTCAGGGAAATCGGAAAATATTGGAGAAGTCAGGGAAAACGGATATACTTTAAAAAAGTCGGGCAAATGTAACAAATTAACGATACATTTTACATAGCTAACTACAGTATGTTTCAACACAAAAATCAATAAATGACGAGCAATTCTGCGAAATAAATTAATAATTAGATTGACTGTTTAAAAAAAAACTAAATTAGTTGTTGCCTAATAAAATTTCTTCTAGTGAAGCCTGTGTTCTACCTACTGCTTATTTATAACAAGCAGAAAGTATAGCACGCCTTGCATTGTCATATGCCAATTCTTGCATTTTCAGTGGTCAAGGTGGTCAGGGAAATTTGTTATAAAACCTGGAAAGTCAGAGAAATGAAAAATTTCATTTCAGATGGAAAAAGGGATAAAGTGAAATACTATAAAAACACCAATAGTATATCGGTTCGAATGGGCTAGTAGTTCCATAAATGGATTGGAATGACAGATGGTTTCGTTTAATGATTCATTCCACCAAATTAAATTTCTCGACAAATTACTTTTTTTTTCAAAATGATCCATGCAGAAATCTGGCTATATTGTAGTAGTGTGATTTGTACAGTATGTTACTTTCCATTTAAATTTTCGATATTCGTTTGGATTGTTTATCAGTTGTCGCCAGAAGTTTCATGCTGGCTCCATGTTGTGAAGTCCATAACAGGAATTGAATATTATCTTTCAATGATAAACATGTGCATTCTCATCACTTCAAAAAGCCCATTATTATTGGGATAAGCCACGGTCTAACGGTTAGTGTTTTTTATGTTCAAAGATTCAGTTTCCCAGATAAAACTAAATGGTATCATTTAATAATTAGTATGGCATGACCTGCCAACAACTATCAGTTGCCATTGTTTAAACTTGCGCAAGATCAATGAAATACCAGTCCAAGGTCAGTTTTGCTTTTCTATCTCAGGGAATTTTTCAGATTAATGTTGGATTCTTACGAGCCGAAAACTAAACTGATATAATATTGAACAATAATTGTACAGGGTGATCACATTATTTTTGGTATATTACTAGCTTCAATAACTCAAAAGTACGATACAAAAGCCTTTTCACCTATTTGTTCTAGAACACATAATTTGGCTAAGAACCAATGGATCAAAGTTATTGGTTGTTTTATCCAAATGAAAAAAGGTATTAGTAGTACATTATGTACCGGTGCTTAAGTTATTAAGGGAAATTTGTTTGATTTCGCTCTTTTCATTTGTGACATAAATTTTGAGACACTCTGAATATGCTACAATCTTATTGTGTATTGACAATGATACCTTAGCTAAACTTTCTTTGGGCAACTTTTTTTCTTTTGCTCAAGTTGGCAATTTTGTTAGGATAGGAATGCTCAATGCATATCACATAATAACATTCAATGCAAAACATGTTGGAAATGATGCAGATGTTTAATACTAATTGGTGTTTAGAATCCTTTAGAATGGGTTGATAACGTGCTAGTTAACTGCATTTTATACGATGATTTTTGTTCAACTATCATTGTTTTAAACAAAGTACAAATTAGCTTTAACAAAATAGCCTTAATGCGCAAATTTTATTTCTGAGGAAAGAACATATTTATTTGGAATATTGCATGAAAATACATTTTACAACACATGAATCGCAAGTTTGCGATTTGTGTCATGTCATTCTTCCTTCCATGCTCATCGCAAACAATTTTGTAATGCAGATAAATGTTGCGAGTTATACAGAAATCTACAACATCACATTCATGTATGTTGTAATGGTGTTGTTGACACCATTGGGTAATGAAATCTTACGGTGCTATTTTTTGTATGACTACATGTACATTTATAAAAGATAAGTTAAACTCTGATTAGAATGTCTCCTATATTGTCGATAGCAATTTTGATGGAATGTTATCAAAATCTCAAGTAAGGAAAATCGTGCATGATGACGTTGTAGTTCCGTATGTCGCCTTATCTTTAAGGTCATGAGAGTT
This sequence comes from Kryphioiulus occultus, assembly GCA_034687865.1. Taxonomy (NCBI): domain Eukaryota; kingdom Metazoa; phylum Arthropoda; class Diplopoda; order Julida; family Julidae; genus Kryphioiulus; species Kryphioiulus occultus. The sequence continues at coordinate 6,091 of JAQGAF010000747.1, read as the reverse complement.
CAAACCGATATCAAACTCCAGATTGGAATCACCCTTCGTATTTAACTTCATGATAAATTGACTTCTCGCACAAATGTTAAGTGTACAACTAAACTAGTAAAATCAGAAAAATAAATCAAAATTCGAGCAAAACGCATACCTTGAATAGTTTTCTTATTAATTCAAAAAGTAACATTCGATGGCTGACTGAATATCTGACAGAAATGTTGGTAAAGTGTTTTTCGAGACAGGAAGGGTAGAAGGCATTGCTAAATGGCAAAATTATTTTATGCTAATGGAACATGATTTCTTCTTAGCAAATTTTCTTTAATGAATGTCCTTCAAGGAAGCGTCCAAATGTCGTCACATTTTCGTGGTTGTCGGACATTGGTCATCAACTGCAGACCCCATTCCCTAATTGATGACATAATCATTGACCAAAAAATTTTTCGAGTTGAGCAAACTTTTGTTAAAATTAGATCAAAATTATGTATGTTAGTCCATATTTCCTTTGTTGAATTGATTGAATTTCTATCACAAATGCTTTATCGAAAATCAAAAATTCTTTCTGAAAACACTGTAAGCGACAATTTTCTGGCAAAACTGGAACACAAATGATCCACCAAAAAATAGCATATGTTCCCCAATACGTACATAATTTTAATATTACTATTAAGCCTTCTCCACACCCAGGAAACATTTCCTAGAAACATGGTTTCTGGAAACAAATTCATAAAATGTTTTCACATTTCTAGCAAGGAAACATGTTTCAGGAATCATATTGAAGGAAACAGGCTCAAATGTTTCTTTCAACAAGTTTCCATGCTAGAAATGTGGAAACTTTGAGGAAATTGTTTTCAGAAGCTATATGTTTTTAGGATATGTTTCCTCAATAATGTTTACAAATTCAGAATTTAACTTATTCTCCATATTAATATTATTCAAAATTGCTACTAAATTTCAGTTAAGTTGGCTTATGTTTTACAAGATTTATTATATCTGTTATTTGAGTTGCCTTTATATAGTTATGCGTAGATCATGGTAAATATATGTTAAGTGATGTTCGTATCAGTTATCAAGTACCATTCAATCAATGCTATTGTTCCTACAATGAAAGTTTAAGGCTACAAATGAAAATATTGCCTAATCTATTGAGGCTAACGTCAAATAGTGATAATGAAATTATCGAACATACACAAGTGTAGACTACGTGTATGTCAATTTCGTATCAATGGGCAAATTTCACGTTAATAATTTAAAACAGCTTTCCTGAAACTGATTTAGACAACAAATGCTCTAAACCAGCTTTAATTAAATACATAAATCCGGAGCTAATTATAACTGTTGACATTGGATATTACATTTTATAACATAAATTAGCAATTTATGTGTTTACTCAATAATTTCTAGAAATTAAATTTCGATAACAAGAACGTTTCAGCAAGTCATGTTCCATTTCGTAACATTGTTTTTCACGATTGGAGTTGTATGAATTTCAGCCTCATTGCACAGATAGATCACAATGCATATGCCATTTTTATCATAGCGTAAATTTAAGCGATTAAAACTGGTTATATCCTCAGCTAATTTTTTCTGAAATCTGCTACCATCCGGTATTTTTATCTCAACAATACACGTGTCACACGTGCTTCTTTTTCACTTATCTGATTGGCTGGTTTCAACACGATCCAAATATGGATGTAGAAATTTGTCCAAATAGTAAGGAAAATTTAGTGGATACTTTGTGAAACAATGTAAGAAAGATCGATTTCGTATCAATAATTTTCGGAGGCAAGCATTCATGGATGACATTAAACTCATTGTTTGCAAATAATACACATTTATTAATTCAATTTCGATAACATGGAATATAATCATTTTGTTTTTCAATAAACTAGGGCAAACACAGATTTGCCATTATGTCAGTGTGTCCCATTTGTCGTTTTGTGTGCCATCAGCGATTAGTTTGGGTGACATTGTGCAAAAGTGACATACATGTACTTGATAGATACTTCACCCTTCAAATACACCAATGATTACAAAAAAACTGATGGTATCGCGTTCTATAAACCTTCAACAACTTTCCAAAAAATTAACCGCCATGTACTCTTGACTAGGTTAACAGCAACATTTACGTCAATATAATTTTAACATTTACAAACACCAGATATTGGGACTGTAAGCTTCAAATTAATGTTGGTGTATTTTCTATTAATTATGGATAATTATGGATGCTTGACCGTTTTATTTCTTGTAAAAATTAACCATTGTATGCGATGTGTATTGTATATAAAGTATCTGTTCGTCTATTATTTATGTTCAAGAAGCGTTAACACCATATCGCAATACCTTGATATATTACAAATTAGTTATTGCAACTTCTTCTCATTTCAAACAACTGTAACTTTGCAATAAAACACGTTTTGTTACATAGTGTAAATGTACCTCTACGACATTTCATTCTCAGTAATACTCGTACAAACATGTATAGATTATTACCCGTTGGGGGTTTTGGGTATCGAAAAACGCGTGGAAAAGCACACAAATATATATATATATATGGGGCTGTTGGATAATGATTGATGCACATTTAGGCAAAAAAAACTTAATAATCAAAACTGTACATGTACATGATCAAAACAGTTTTCCATAATAGCAATATTTACGGTTGCTACTTACAATGTTAGTTGATACTACTGTACATACCATGTGTATCTATTTTCAATACATCTTTATGCTGTTTACTTTAAATGTTTGTTTCAACATTGCTTCCACACTGATGAAAATTCAAAACATCTGTTCCTATAAGTTTTGAAAAAATGCTGGAAACCATGTGGAACGCTTCGAACGGATTACAGCCGTGTTATTTCGTAAACCGATTTACGTAATCAATTCACTCGTTCACAGATAGATAACTAGATAAAGAGTAACAGTTTGCTTCGAATCTAGATTTATTTGGATTTCGTGATGCATCATCGTAGCAATGACGTTATGGCTTATGGTGACCTGCACGTATAAAAACGATGGCGACCTCTGAACAAGCCAATGATAACGTTAACTTGGTGCAATACGGATATACTGCGACATTCTCAAGAAGATTGAACTTCCCATCAGAAGTGAAAATGTGCCTTCAACTGACTAACTGAAACGCATACGTAATTTCAAAGTAAGTTATCCTCTTATGTTTTACGACCGTTGAAATTATATTTCTTAAAAATTTGAAACTAACTTAATTTGCCTTCTTAGTTACATAATTACCTTTGTAGCTACAACATCACTACATAATACCGTATATACGGCTACAAAATTGAAAGACTGTTGTTAAATATTTAAAAAAAATGCACTTCTTGTTAAAAATTTCACACCATCAAGTGGGTCAGCAACTTTAAATAATATCCAATAAAGAAAGAAACGTCTTTCGTCAGAAATGTGCCAGCCAATTATTATTGTATTTGTCAGTATCCCTTTCTTTCATATAAAACAAATTAGAAAATCTAAATGCAATTTAAACAGCTAATGGTTAAATGGTATGATAGAAGAACATGGATTTTCTTCCATTTAATGCGTTGTTTTCCAATAAAAAAAATTAGTGTGACGCACTTCAGAAAAGATAAAATGTAATCGATAATGTCTCTGGTAGTAGTGTAACATTCGTGACACGTAAGCACACATACTGTACATGTACAATAACTTGCACAGAATTCCGACTGCCTATATAGACCACGTAAATTTGTTTTGCAATACTTTTGGGAAAAAGACCGAGCCAAATTTACTTAGAAAAACTTTCATAGTAATCTGATGTAATTTCTTCCATAAATTAACTACTTTTAAATTATAAGCGAAATATGGAAGCTCATCCTATGTTCATTGTTAAATTAATAATAAAATATCATTCTAGAACAAGTGAGGAGGGTAGTTGCAATGTATGGAAAATCAACATTTTTCATAAATGATGTTAACAACTAGAATGAACAGTTTAGCATTAAGTTACACATTTTGGATAGTAAATGTTCAGAAACTCTAGAAATGTTTTACAATATAATTGCCATGTTAATTGAATGCAGTATTTCTCCTTCAAAAGTGATAAAATTAAGACTTCATCGTTCTTTAAATAGTCGTGATGTTGGCATAGTATGAATATTGGCATAATTTCAAATGGTTAAATAACCCACTTTTTGTTCACAGTCTATTGCGATTTAACATTTTGACAAAAATTTAAGATTTTATGAAACATCGAAGCTCTTACAATAGCAGAAAGCAATTTTAAGTTAGTAAATTCAAGTTTCTGTTTAACATTAAAACAGGAAGTGCTTTTGAAATTTTAACCGATTCAAATATTGTCTTTATGAGCAAGCTTCTTGATATGAATGTTCCCATTTGCTTTCAGGTTACAGTTTGATAATATTTTTGATGAATATTGCAGATGTCCGACTCGGGTGACCATGAGGATGCGGGATCCGTTGCATCAGTTGGATCTAACCACGTGAACTCTGCAAGTTCCATTGAACCAGAACACCATGACAGCCATGCACCAAGAGCCATAGATGACCAAGATGACAAAAATGACCACCAGTCCGATTCCCATTCCATTGTGTCTGAAGACCACGAACCGGAAAACCTGGAAAGAAAGTTATCCGATCACAAAACTGACCATTCGCCCGAGGCCGAAGTGACCGATTTCAACGACAACGGATTTATTCCAGAATTTAAAATGGAAAAGAGCGACCAAAAGTGGAATTTGGAAGACGATGTCGGTTCGGTGAGGGATTTCCAAGAGAAAGTACATAAAAGTAAGGGAATCAGCAGATATTCCACAGCCTTAAAAACCTTGATTCCCATCAGATGCGCTGCAAAGTAAGTAATAAATTAAGGTTTAACATTAGTAATCGAAATATGCCCTGCTGCTGCCCTCCTCCTGTATAGACACAACGAGAAAGAGGGCTTCTCCAAACTGCTTGTAGGTTGGCAGAGATTGCCTGCGTTTAGGGCAGTTGAATAAAAAAATTTACAATTTTCGGGTGGTTTGGATTGGGATAGGTTAGAATAAACGCAAAAAGCAAACAATACATGAACAGGATAAATTTAGAGAGCTAGGACAGGTGGCATTCTTGTCTGATTAAACAAGTATGTTTGAAATATACACGTTTTATGCACATTTGGAGCAGGGATTATTCCGTTACATATCCACGAGTATTAAAGTAAATGAAGGAATGAATAAAGTAAATGAAGTAAATAAAGTAAATGAAATAAAACAAATAAAGTAAAAACAGAGAAACAAAATAATCGATCAACACTCAGTAGGACCATGATCAGTTATTTGCATTTTTTTAAATATTTTATTATTCTGTTTTATCAACCATATAAGCGAATAAATAACGTCTTCTTTTAATCTACTCTTATAGTAACGAAATTTTTCCAATGGAATCGGTGAAATGATAACTTAGTATTTTTTGAATTTTGTAGTATTGCTTCAAAATGTTTTTCTTGGTCATTCATGTTTCATTGCACTGATGATGCAACAATCTCGTTAATAACGTTATAACGCTCTATGATGTTAACTTCATATTCAAACTTGACATTTTTTTTTCATCGGTTTGAATATTTAAGAAGAAAAATATTATATAGCACATTCCATCGTTTAATTTTTGTTTAATATTTAAACAAAGATATTTTCTTTCACAATTTTTTTTCAGGAAAAAGGAAAACGTTCCAAACTACAATCTGGGTCTATTTTCATACATCAGCATCAATTGGATGGACAAATGGATGTGGAGGGCATCCAGACACGGGGTCGATCCCGAGCAAGTGGGCAAAATCAATACACGAGAATCTGTTTATACTACCAATCAACGGCGAGTACATGTTTATAAATGTAAAATTAGATAAGAGTTCATTGAATAATAGCAGAAGCTAGTTTGCCTGGAATTGTACTGATTTTGAATTTGCCGCTCATCACGTGCGAGCGTTGATTGGTCGAACGGAGTCACGTGTCGATGCGCGAGGAGGCGGCGCATGTGGCAACCATGGCAACCGTGGAACGTGAGATTCGAAATTGGAAGACGTTCTATTTGGCAAAAGGAACTCAATTGCGTTTTTTTTTTTTCAAGATGGC
>JAQGAF010000746.1:0-41610 GCA_034687865.1 Kryphioiulus occultus | reverse complement strand
TACTAAAGTACGTACTGCTGAATAACTGGTAAGATAATTTTTCATTCTTTTACGTGTTTTAAAAAACATAGTATAAATGAAAATGTCTTGCTGTGAGAATCTAACTTTCCCCTGCCCCGGGCTATCCGTCTTCACCTTAAGGGCTGAATTTTGGTGCACATCTTCTATTCAACTGGCATTTCATAAGTTCACTGAACAAAGTCGGTGTTTTCCCTAGAAATTAACGACTTTAAACTTTTAAAAAATTACATTCGAAATCGTGTAACACGCATGACTGAAACGTTGAAAAACGCATTTGAAACCGTCGTGACCCAGAATGCATATCGTATTAACAACTGCTCGAATGCACGTCATGAAAGGTTGTACGTCAAAAACGTAAGTTTTTTCTGTAGTCATTATTATTTTCAAAATTTTAGCCAACTGGTACGATTGGGCCCGGTTTTGAAATGATTCAGAGTAAGCATTGAAAGCCTAACCCCTAAAAACCATTGCCACCAGGTGACATTTCCTTCGCTAAGCCTGCCCATTGTTTGCTTTGAAATGATCATGTTTTATTTATTTTTCAAATCACTGATTGAGAATGGATTTTGACGCTTTGTTTAATTAGAGCCAACCTGTGTGCGTAAATGTAGCGGTAAGGCCAAATGGCGGTGGGTCGATTCTAAATGCTGAATTGCGCTAATAGCGATAATGAATTGAACACGACGTTGCTTATTTATGACTATTTTAGTTTTATACACCGAGCACTATAATGAACGCCAATGAAAAGCAGGCAAAAAAACTCGGTAACCGCGTGGCTATTTAATAAGTACGATGCACAGCCAGGAAACTGCTCTCTGTCATTGAGCTTTTTTTATAGTGTCAATCGTACGGTAGCCCCCATTTTCCAAATAATGGAAATAGATTTGCGCTTTTAAGTGCATAAATATTTGCACTATTAGGCGTATTTATTTCAGCGGAACTGTCGACCGGCCAGGATTTGCAGTTTCCTTCACAAAAGCCAATTGTGGAAGGCTGGCAGGCTTAGGTGCTGGCTTCCTGTCGCATTGCTCAATATTTCAAATGAGGACGAAGTTTCTTTTTTATGGCAATTAATAGATTTTTTATCGAATTAAGGTAAACAATTGAAAGGAATCGAGTGGCAGGAAGCGTTACTTGGTAGCAGCAGCAGAATTGCAATTGTATGATCCCCACTGAAGGGAAAATTACCAGTTAGTATGCCTGGATGGACACAAGTTCGCATCATCAGCACGATGTGAAAATCAGCTACACTGACGTTTTGGTGAACTCTTATAAGAAAAATCGAAGTAACGCAATTGTCTTCAAAATTGTTCTTTGCATCTATGGCCGTCCAACTTGGTGGCTTATTATTCCCTATAGCTACTTCCGGTCAAAATACATATATGTTAACGAACAAAGAAACGACATTATACTCAAGACACAAAGAAAAAAACCCGATAATTAAAAAACCTGGTAGATAAACGTAGTTATTTACCAGTGACGGCACGTTGGAAATTAAATAGGTGAACATACTGTACTTCTCTAACTGTTTATGAAAAGGAATGTGGGAGCACTCGAATTTATACAGGGTGTGTCGTGGTCTCATGAGTTGGAGATCGTACAACTATAACCGATGTTAAGAGATTTGTACAGGCCCTCACAGTTAATAATACTGTCAATATCAACAACAATATCAGTGATTGTGCAATAGGTACAGTGAGCTACTGATCAAATGATGTTCCATTCCGAGTGCTATGCACCACGCCATAGGCCCTCAATTCATCATGGGGAGCTGATAGGGAGTCTTATAGGAAAAAACGCAATGGCTATACCCTGCAGCACGTTACGGTGTTCCTGGAACACGGTTTTATTACCGAGTATTTCATTACCTAGCGGGAAACACAGCAAGACATCATCACCGTTTCCGCCAATTTTTTGGTTATAAACCTAGATTTTTGTTTGGTGTGTCTTGAGTATTAGAGAGTGACAGCTCCACGGTAAACGTGGACGTGAACGCCGATTTTTTACACTACTGGTCACAATAAACGAACACATTTTCGAGCGTAAACCTATGCTATATTAATGTCTTGACGTCGTCCACACCAGATCTCTCAAAGTGGGCAAAGATAGACGTGAAACTTGGTAATTTCACGTTCAGCTTCTCCCAACATATCGTTTCAAACTAGTTTTTTAATTACACTATTCATCACCAGATGGAGTTATTTCGAATTTGCTGGATTTTCTATGAAACGCGTTTCCAAAATTTGTTCAAAACGCAAGTTTCGAAATTATAGAATGGCCTATATATACATGTATATACACACACACGTAAGTCCAAATATTACACATTTACATTAAAAAAGTTAATATTATAAGTTATGTGCGTTTTCCACGCTCGACAATGCGTTCATATTGCAATGTTGATATTCCAAGAGTGCCAGTGATACCAAGAGTACCAGTGATACCAATGTATACTAGTATGTACAATGTATATACAGTAAAAACTACAGCAGGAACATAAAGTATGTGAACACTATGAAAATTGTTGTTTACAGGTAAATTAAAAGGAATATAGTTGTAAACGTTGCAGTATTATATTACATTTTCAAAATTAAGAAATGACGTTTAAAGAAAGTTACCTTTTTCGGTGCAAAAAAAGTACGTGAATAGTATGACGAACCTACAATGGTGATGAAAGAAGACGCTTAGGTACACTTCTGACTCTGTTTTATATTATGACACAACACATTCACGAATGTTATGACAGTCATAATACCCTCATTAAAACAAAAATGGTCGACACAGTAAAGTCCTTTCGTAATTTTGCAAATGTTTTACAGTTGTATAGAATGTTGTATAGAAACTATGTAGAAACCACAGGTTGTTGAAGCTGGCTCCTTATCGAAATTTAATGTGCTGTTGCATGGCATGAATGTATCAGCCTACAAGTACAGTATGTGCCTTTGGTATTTTAACATTTTTATTAATTCATTTTATTATAGGACAGGGATAGGTATAAATGTTGCGTTTTATACAACCTTCTATCTCCTTTTCCTGTTTATGGGAATAAAATTTTATTATTATTATTATTATTTTTATGTAATGTACTTCATATAATGCAATTCAGGTACGTTTACAACTTTACTCATTTTAATTGACCTGTGAACAGCAATTTTCATAGTGTTAACATACTTTACAGTATGTGCCTACTGTACGAGTTGTACGTATTTGGTGACAGTCCTAATTTATCAAAAAGCTGCATGGATCATTTATGGACACACTAACAGCCCGAAGCCGAACTGAGTTGTGAGTTGTAAAGTCGCACCAATCAGTCGCCAAGTCAAACGGCATCCATTCAACAATGTCGCTACGACCAGTGTAAACACCCATGGGTTGAAATCAGTATAGCTCGCAACATCCGCAAACTGAATTCCAACTTCAACCTACAGTGCTCGCCATTTGTTCACCATTTGTTCACAAATCAACTTTACTTGCAATGTACATGTATACTGTACGTATCGTAAGATGATCGTAAGGCAGAGGAAGGAATACAACGGAAATAAGACCTGAATTATTAATATCTGACCTTCACGGTTTAGGCTATGTGGAGGATTTTTGCAAACGTACATGTACATGTACATGCCTTCAAGACGATGATGAATCGAAGGGGTCATTCAGGGTTGTAACGTTGAATATAAGGCACACACGTAGATAAAAATGCACGATACTTTGCAATATACAGTAGTTTTTTTATATTTTTATTTAATTTTTTTTTTTCGTTTTTCTTTGTCATCACCCTTGCGTTGCGTTTTCGTAATTTTTTTAGATTTTGAAAGCTTAATTTAATGGTCGTTTGTGGCTGTCACATTAGCATACATGTACAGTATAAATAGAAATTCATCGCTGTTGTCAGGGGCGTTTATTAATAATGCAGATGAATGCGAAATTGCCATTGTTGTCCAGGCTTAATATTGGACTCTGGTCATCAGCGGAGACTCGCCATGTGATGTGTGGACGATCAGGTGGTACGATAATAATGCAACAAATTTGCATTTCAAATGTTATGCTCACCATAATATGGTATGGTTCACAAAGTGCCAAATTCGAACGCTTTGTAAAAAACAAACCGTAAGGGTTACGTACAGTAACTGTAGTTACTGTATGTAGGTGAAATATTTTCAAACATATTCTGGATTGTCAACATGACCTTTAATGTCTCTCATAATGAGAGCATGATTTCAGAACATGAAGTACTGCACTAAAATTTATAAATTTATTTCGATGTTTGACCTCAAGAAATGTCAGTTCGCCACCCTTGATCAAGATAGTGAAATACATGTACATGTAGGTAGGGCTCGATTCGTATTCCTTTTTTTAATGTTTTTGATTCCATAACCATTATTTTGCGCTTAATGCCACAGGGCCGGATTAAATGTCAGTTCGCACATTTTCAGTCACACGTGTGTATTTTCACACATGTGACTGTGAATGTGTGAACTGACCACTGGTTATAACCTATCAGGGGCCCATGTATGTCTAATTGTGAAACAAATTCGGCACTTTTATGCCTGCATATCTACATGTAAGCACACTGGCAATCTGGACATGTCCAGATTTCTCAGAATGGCATCAAATAGTCTCCAACCCAGAGATTGAAACTAAAACTGCACAGTTTGTTGAAAGTTTGAACCCAGTATGTCATTGAAAGTGCTGGTTTCAGTTTGATGCAGTGGTCTTCAAACTGTGACGGGTTCCCAACTGTTTTATAATTTTTTTTATTTTTATTGACTAACATGAGATAACTAGGCTAGGAGGATAGTCAAGTGGGCTAGGGGCCAAATTTTGGACGTGCACAATGTTGTGTTTTTCTCGGGTTGCGTTTTTTAATTGGCTAGTCACGCTCACTGCTGCAAAATCACAAAAGCTGTGGGCGTGACTAATATTGAAATAGCTAATTAAAAATTGCAACATGAGAAAACACAACGTTGTGAATGTCCAAAATTTGGCCCCAGTTGACACCGCAAAGTGTTAGCTAAAATCTACCTATTAAAATTTTCGAAAAAATTCGTCAATGGCATTTGCGAATTAATTTTTGAAAACTTATTTCTGACTCAGTTTGCGGGAAAATACTCTTAAATCCACGATTTTGCTGTACATTTTCTTAAATTCTTTAAAATGTCGCCTATAGCGCTTCATGAACCATCTGTATTGTTTAGTGGATTGATCTGTTTTCTAAATCTGTACATGTATGTACGGGCAGAACGGCCATTGACCAACCAATTTTGTTTCCATCAATATTTTTATCTATTTTTCACCCATTAACGTTGCTATCTTTAACTTCACAACTTTACTACTAGTTTCTTTAATAAATAAATATTATTGATATTCGAGTCTGAGGTACTTCAAATGTTGGCTCGTACCTATTCACTGTTTTGACTGCTTGCCCTCTGGTTCGCCCCCTCTGACCAGATTTCTTCATCAGATTGAAAACTGCCTTTAGATCGTGTCGCATTAGCTAAGTGCATGGGCGTGTTGACAGATTTTTTAAATTGGTATCACGAGTTGCTACTGGATACCATTTCCAACGTTGCCTGAGAGGCCACTCACACGTCAATCCATCGACCTTCTTGGGTTGCTCGAAATGCATCGTAGATGGCGCTGGCCGTTAGGGGATTTGAGGGTTTAGTGCGCCTGCCCAATACGTAATATTAGTTTGGCTCGATTTCCGCCCCGTGCATTATTTAATTGCTCGAAAATCATTGTGGAAGACAGACGCACTTTATGTACTTATTGATTTTATGATTGCAATAACGGGAAAAAAGCAAATACACCACGTAACCTTGGGTCGGTCGTGCTGGATTATGCATGCGCCAGCTACATGTACAGTATATAGGTTAGCATCAAGGTTGGGAAAAGGTTACAAGTAGCGCCATCAGGGGGTATGGCGGCCTGCATGCCTAATATTTTTCAACGTTTTGGGCAAGGTCAAGCATCGGAAGCTGGCCTACACGTCGAAAAGTCATTCAACTAACCATTACAGGGTGTGGCAATCGTTGTGCTCGTGGCCGCCAACTGATGATGCCTGAAAAGCTTCGAAGGGTGGGGTTAGGGCGCCTGGCGTCCACGTTTTGGGCTTCAAATGAGGTCAGAGAGAGTGACCTCGCAGCTCACTCCTTACTGTACGTTAAATTAAAATAATTATACGTTTTGGTCTTCTGATACTCAGCCTGGTTGCATTTCGCTTTCATACACATAACTTTGCAAAGTGTGGATCTAGTGTAGTTATGGGCTGTTTTGCTACAGTATATTCCCAAAAATAGGCTGGGTAAAAACAGTTCTCCACAGATTACGAGTACAGGAAACTGCTATGAGACGGACTGACTTCCACAGGACCGAATAATCAGGTGCCTATACTGAGACATAGCAAAGAAAAAGTAGATAATTAAAAAACGCCGTTGCCTATCCTTAACACGTTGGTAATTAACTATAGGTGAACAGACTGCTTTTACGGTTTCTGCAGTGGGTTGTGGGAGCACGTACTGGCAACACTATAGAAAACGTCATCGTGTTCCGGTAACATGGTAAATATTACCGTGTTTTAATCTCGTTTTCAATTACCGATGAGAAACCTACAACAACACGTAATCACGGTTTTCGCGATTATCTAGATTTTAGTTCAGTAATATATATGTCCTCCGTATTAGAGCGGGGCTTTTATACATAAGAGTATACAAAGGGTGCTGTAAACTTAACTTTTCAAAAAGGATGTCCTGAAGATGTTTTTGAGAATTTTGCAAACTATTTATAGTTCTTTCGTGGCTGTCCTGGGGCGAGAGGGTGGCTAATGTGAATGAATTCTATAGCTTATAGGGGATGAGAGAACGGAAAGCGATTAAACGATAGGCATGATCGTGCAGCACAGCCAATTACCACTTTTGAATTTGGGACAAAAAAACTAATTATACGCCATTTCTGAGGTATTTATCCGCCTGGATAAGTGGTATGAATGCGAAGTAATTGACGAACCATCCACATGGTTTATGGACAGCCCTCAAGGTAGCAGAGAGTCAACGAGAGGGTGTATGCAAAGTTTCATGCATATAGAAATACGGCAAAGATTATATGAATCGCAGTGATGTATGTGAAATGTAGAAAGCAGTTGAATAATTGTTTCATCTCTTTGGCAGTTTTAAATGCTTCCATTACTTTTCTAGTGAAGCCTAACGTTTTATGAATCTGCGTCTCATAATTGCTTAAAATTTTATCATGCTAGCATTGTCTAAATCGCAGAAATTTTGGGATTATCATTTACTGTCATTCAAAATGTCAGTTTCTCACGAGGAAGTGGCAATCAAAAGCATGAGCCATCCAATCCCGATTTCTACCTTTTAGTAATGCATCAAAGATAAACAGGAAAAACAACCACGGGGAGTACATGTCTTGCCTCTTGACTTCGTGAAATGATTGGCCAACAGCTCTTGACGATAAACTGAAATAATGAAAGTCACAAATTATGAAAATCAAGCGTGTTACTCGTGACACATCTAGATGTTTTGACATTCTAAGAAAAGAAAATTGTTTTCAGAAACTATTAAGGTGTATTTTTGTTTTCTTTTGCCTAATGGTAATAGCTTATCAGAAGCTTGGACCAGAAAACGTCACTCACTTTAATTTAACAGGGGTCTAATCTTTAAATCTATATGCGTGCTCTGGTCATTTGCAATGTACACGTACATTCATTTGCATATGTCAAAGAGAATCATTAAAGTCACAGAGTCAGTGCAGAAAAAACAAAAGCTGGAATTAATAATGCAGTGTTTATTTCGAAGTGATGCCAACTATGACAACGCAATTTCCTCTTAACATGCATAACAGCAGCTCGAATTAATAATCAATACTACATGTACTAACATTTGCACATCCATATGATAGTTGATTACGCAATCACATTATCACAATCACTTACATGTAGTTCACGCTACCACATTCGATGAAAAATGTTCTCTTTTACTGGTACATGTTCTCTTATTGATTGAGATACAGTACACATATGCTTGCACCGCAAATATCAAAATGATGTTGAAATATATGTTTTACTTACTATTTATAATACCCTGCAGTTGTCATTTCCGTCAAGCAATGACTACAACTTGGGCAACTATTGTATAAAGTAATCAATCGTACCTGAATGGACCCATTTAAAACCTAATTTTTTAAAGTCACAGATTACGCTGGGAGGGGAGGGTGCACTAACCTTTCCTCGTAACTTCAATGTTAAAATTTAGATAGACATGTAGATGCGTTTTAACGGATACCCATTTTGTAATTTATGTACATTTTCATACATGTACACGTAAATAATAAACGGATATCAATTTTAAAATCATAATTATCTTGAAAAAACTACATGGACATGTAAAGGGTGGGCTAAATAAATTGGAATATTTAAAAAGTCAAAATAAAAACTGTAAACCTTTGTACAGTTATTTTTCAACTACATCACATTGAAGCATATTAAATGTCATTTACGAATTACCTTATAACTAGAGATGGGGATCAAAACTGATTTATATCAATATCGAATCGAAATCTCCATTCACTTCAATGGAGAATTATATGCGATGGTATCAAAAGATCGAATTTAAATCCCACTGAAATTAATGGAGAGTGGGGACTATGCTTAACGTCGATTTTATAACTTATAACATACTGTGCAGACGAATACGCGAGATTTCGTCTGCTAGGTTGACGCCATGCAACAAACATGGGGCAATGAAACGGTGAACAACGTGCTTTTGCTTGGGCGAGTTACCATTTTTGAAATAAGATTTCAGTGCGAAAACCAAGTTGTTCACCCCTGCATTGCTACATTTTTATTAAATGGAGTCACTGACGTCATCATGTCATGAGCAGATGAAGCGCAGCAGACAAAACTTTTATTATTCGCCTAAGGTATAAGGTAATTTGTACAGTATGTTATACGTCATAAAATCGATGTTAAGCATAGTCTCCATTCATTGCAGTGGGAATTGAATTCGATCGTTTGATACCAGAGAATCGAAAGTGAAAGGAGATTTCGATTCGATCGTGGAAAACCGTTTTAAAATAACAATTCTCCTAAAAAATAAAGATGTGCACGTATTTTGACATTACAGTTAATTCTACATGAGCACGGGTACGACATTTCGTGTCCTGTAGAGATTAACATCGAACACGCAGTCGAAACTGATTTTAACATTTTAGGAGGCATCGGTTTTTTTAGTTTTTTTGGGGGTTTTTACCCCTGCCTGCGCACCTTCGTTCTCCCATCTCGTTTTATGTAATTCGAATAATTCGCAGCCTGGAATTTTGTCTCCCAGGGTTACCCGTGAAGTCTTTCTGGCCAGCGTGGAGACTGAGGGGGGAAACCTGTCTGGATAATGCTATTCGTCGTTAACCCCTTAGGCCAAATCGAGTAGTTTTTGTGTTGTGGGGGTTCGCTGGTTGCAACGAGAAGAAGGCAGGTTGTGAGCTGCACTCGCTGTGGTACGGTTGAGGGACTTGGAGCTCCCTGATCGAAGCCGAACACCAAAGACATGATTTCGGATTACTGTTTTTCTCAAGCTTATTATCGTTTCTTTGCGAAAACGGCCTGAAGACGAAGAACTTGACGATAGAGAGCTGTGTTCGGCCCGTCTGAACGTGAAAATGACCAGCTGACCAACACCGAAAACTGAACTTTCTTGCCCAGGGAGCCTGCCACCATTGTAAGAAGGCCTGCTTTCAGGTAAGAAAGCGTCACGGTGAAAATGACCACCTTACATTGGGTTACGCTTGACCACCGCGTCTGGGCTTTTAAAGTCGTATTAGGAGAACCACACTGTGGGTTATGCTAAAATTCTGTGTATAAATTCGTTTTTCGGGCCCAGCATGGAATGTGGGCAAAGCGAGCTAAGCAAGCAAGGTGACCAGTGGCCGGCTAGCCCTTATCGTTAGTCATTTAAATTATTAGGCCTAATTTAATGTGGGCCACTCGAGTGTTATCGGTGTCGATTCGAGACGCCTACTTAATACTTGCTTTTGTTCTAGTTGCGAGTTGTGACTTTATTCGATAAGTGTAACAGCTATTCAGCTAGACTCAGTTGTTAAACATTGAAGAGGACTTTTTTTGCCCATTCCAATTTCCAACCATGGATTTTCGAATAGGTTGCGTGCAGGCTGGTACATGGACAAGAGCAGTTGTCCAGAAGTTAATTTTTAGCCCGACATAATGCGTTCCCAAAGTTACCAATTATGCAACTAGCGTGTGGCGGAAACTTGTGCAAGCTGAAATTGCTACTTGGAAATAGTAAAGCTTTAATGAGAAAATACATTTGTGCTGGCAAATCGCCATCGCTCTTGAAACATACAAAGTACAGTAATGTGGCCTTATTAAAGTATTAAAAAGTGACGTATATCGTCTTGGTAAAGTGTTCTAAAGCCAAAGGGTTGGATAAGTGGTATTGTTACTTGGAAATAGCACATTTTTAATGAGAAAATGCTGGCTCATGAACATCGCTCTTGAAACATATAAAGTAATGTGGTCTTATAAATTTATTAAAAAGTGAAGTATATCGTTATGGTAAAGTGTTCTGAAAGGGAAGTACTGGGAAACGCAGTGGATTTACACGTAAAACGCGGTCTCCACATTTTCCTAAACCACTTTTTGCTCCCCTGAATTGGCATTCCAATACGACGTGGCTCCACCAACCCTTGAAGGTTAATAACCATTTCCACTTTTTGCGAGCTATTCGCATAACACGAAGCAGGTAGACCTGGCAAACAAGGCCTAGCTGGACTTAACTCTCGTTCGGTGCAACCAAAATTAATATTAGCTTAATTGGTGCCGCTAGGTGCTATCGGAAAAAAACTGGAGACAGCTTTGGAAAATTTTGATGATGAGAGTAGACGAGTGCTTCTTTCATGAACTGGACAAATAATTCCATGGATTAAATTGTAGAGCCTATGGTGCTGCCACCTGGAAAACATCTCACGAAACTGCCTTTGCGTCATTCGTAATCAATTTGACGAAAATTAAGATAAAACATGCCCCGGTTTTGTTTATGCACGAAATCACCCCAAATAAGAACACGTATTTTTTTTTTTCAATTCAGTTCAACTCAGTACTCAGTAGGCCTACTCCACTAATACAGGGTTCCACCAGAAATGATATTTTCAACTTCCCTTAATTTTCTTGGGTTTAAAAACAAATTTTCCTTATCACCCTGACCACTGAATATGTAAAAATATGGCATATGCCAATGTAAGGAATGGTATATTTATTGCTTATTATATTTAAACAACAGATTGAATACAAGTTTTCAATAGGAATCAGACAAATTTATAGATTAGTTTTTTATTGAAAATTTCATTATTAATTTCTTCCACAGAATTGCTTGTCATCTCCTGCTTTTTGTTTTAAGCAACAACTAGCTACGTAATTGTATTATTGATGTTTAATTTCCCTTACTCTTTCTACATAAATCCATTTATCTTGACTTTCAAGGTTTTCAAGTTCCCCTGACATTTTCAGGTTTTTCAGGTCTGGGGGAACTCTGTATATACTGCGAGTAAGTGAATTCAATTCAATTCAATTAAAGTGGATTTAATCCACTAACCTAATGTGTTAGGGTGGACGCCATCATTGTTAAATTGAATTTCTTGAAGTTTAAGGTTGTTGTTTGGAAGAGAATTCCAATGTTTGATGGCATGCAAAAAATAAATAGTATGGTATTTTAGATATTTTAGAACAATGTTCTTTACAGTAAAATACTTATAGTCCAGTTATGCCTTTCACAGTTAAGCTTTTAGGGTACAGTGCTATAAGCATTAGGAGTACCATGAACTTAAAAACCTTCCAGTGTACGTAATGGAATTGTTTCTAGTTGGCAAATTAATTAATTGTCGTGCTTGTTCATCATACAATTAATTTACTGTGAGCCTTGTTCGCTGCCCATGTACATGTACTGTATCCTTTTGGAATTTGCTAAACGCCAAATTGACTGTGGGGTGTTGTTGTTAGCCAAATTGACTTGGACCCTCATGTGCCATGGGGGTAATTTTCCAAGAAGTTATTTACCTTCAACCTTGCGGGAAAGTGAACGGGAGAGTAAAAATGAAAGAGGTCAATTCATCTATGCACTTCACCCCAAGTAAGCGAATTCCTAGACTCATTATGTCGACTTACTATATTTTAGTTTGGGAAGTACTAGTACGTGTACATGTACTTAACAGTGTATAAGAGAATGCATGACGTCATTCTGATGTCTTCTGGACAGAAATGGCGGAAGCTGTCTGTCGACTATATATGTTGGGAATGCCAGAATTTGCAAATATGGAAAGGAGGTCATTTCTGGTCAGAAAATTCTCAAAGTTCATGAAAATAAATATACTAAAAACTGTAAAATCATAGGGAGTGGTACTGCACCGCCTCAGACAGCCACATCAGCGTTGACCTCGAAATACGAGAGTATTTGATGTCGGTTACGTACACTGTACGTCTGTCCCATTGTGTTCCAAATTGGTGACATCGTTATATTAATTGATGCACTGCATGTTTATTTGTTCATACCAAATTCCATTGCTGTGTCAATATTTACAGATTGGGGGCTATTCGACATAGACTCCCGACGATTGTCCAATGAACAAAACATTATGTATTTTCCCATGCATATAACTTCTATCTGTAGAATTTTTTTTTCTGGTGCACATTCCTGCATAGGTCTATACGATCACCAATCCTGTTCTGTTCATAACTGCATATATCAGCTTTTGTGGTATTTTACCAATCTTTAGAATGTATTACAATGTTGGAGGCGTCTGTTATGTTATTGTGGGTCACGCAATTTCCTAATAACTGAAACAGGTGTCGTATAAAGTAGATCTTTAAACCACTTTGATGAAATTTGAAAATATCTTCAAATTTAATTTCTATATTGGCCTATACGCATTTTGCAACATTCATATAATTGTACAAGTTATATTTGTTTGCGAGAAACCGGTCGACATTATCTATATCACTGAAAATATGGGGGGTGGTTGGGGGACTGTAACGTATACTGGTAGACATAATGTAACACGTGCTGAAATGATCAACTTCGATGACAGGTGATTCACTTAAGGCTTTTTTGCCAGGAGTGCATTCACAATGCGGAATATTATTGTGTGCAGACAGTAGATTCCAACTCCTTGAGAGCATCGTAAGGAATGCACAACGCTTAAGTTTATTTGGAAATACAAAGTAACATGTTTTACTTTTTTTGGTATTTCATGTAGGCATCGTGAACATGCACTGTTTGATTGTTCCATATAATACCGTATTCCCAGGTAAATACATTTACATGTAGATAGATAAGCGTTACCCATTATTTTATTATTTTTTTGTTATATTGCCCTCATCTGTGGCCGATCTAGGCATCGCTCGACGCAATAAAATTCCGTTTGTGCAGCGTTTTACTGGCAGTTATTCTCCGCTGAAATATTACTACATGTAATATTCATAATACCAGGTATGCCTATTTTCTGACTAATATATAATTCTTATTGTATCATATATGTCACTTTAAATGCATAATAGGCGTACCTGAATAATATCCTTTCGTTGTGCAAAGGGGGATCACCATACGGATATAACATACATTGTAGAAATGCAATAAAAATACTAAAAATGTAGAGTTGTTAAGCTAAATTTAATTGGTGCCGCAGGGGCTTATTATTTTGGCGCACCTTTCCTTTCAGAATCCCTCGGAATCTTTTGGGTACGGCAACAAATTGATTGTCAAAAACAATTAATTGTTATTTATTGACGCGTATAGCCTCTGCCCATATTGGGTGTCATTAAACCATGGTCATTAACCATCAAACGCCATATAAAATTGTCAACTATACTGTACCTGGGCTTTCTTGCTCACATTGGCATTCATGGCATTGAGCATGTTCAAACGTCATTGGGGACGTTGAACTAAAGACAAGTTGATGTAAGAAGCAACTGAGACGATAGCAGAAATTTATTTTGGGTTTCTTGAAGGATAGCTTTGTTAAATTAATACTCAAATGTTAATACTTCAAAGAACAGAATTTTTGTATCGACGGTTGTGAAAATCTTCATTAAAGTTATTCGGAGATTTATACAGGCCTAAATGAGTAATTCCTGTTAGTATTGTTTAGTAAAAACCAATTGATATCAAAGGTACAATAATGACAGCTAAAGTGACAGAAGTGGAATTACAACTGTAGGTGCATGGAGAAGGACACTTTTTTCAAATTTTAGCCTTCACGTCCAACAAGTTTCCAAAGTTGAGAAATCTGGTTTATGTTGTGTATGGTAAAACCCACGTGGGAATTGTCGAATACTCTAAGAGTTGAAATTTCAACACCTCATATACTGTAGTGAACCTTGGTACATTTTCTTGAAACATACACGTACTGTACATGTACTATGGACTACTCTTGTACATATTAATCTGAAATGCCAAGAAAGTTGTGTCGACGAGATGCAAGAGAATCTTGCTGAGAAATGTTATAATGCTTGAATCAGAAAAGGCAAATACAGCATGTTCGTCCAGCATTAAATAAACGAACTTAAGTTTATCTAGGCCAACAACAAACGAGGTATTTATGCGAAAATACTAAAATTGGAGCAGGTGTGCTTTTGGTGAATGGTTGAGGGTGGATCGAGACGGAAAAATAGCCGGGATTCTCAAAACCTACAAATTCAAAAAAGAATGTGTTCTTTCTTGACTGAAAACTCGAAACTCAACATACATGTGTGAAATCGATTGCAAAGGAATATTTCATAGAAAACACAGGAATTTGCGAATGCGAGCATTGTACATGTAGTTATAATGCTGGAGTTCTGATTACAGTTTATAATACTAACAATTAAGAGTGGCCCCTTGTACAGAAGCCAGTTGCAAGTTGCAGTCTGAAATCGTAATTGACATTCACATCGTCAATTTGAATTGCTGGCACTTGCATGTACAGTATAGTACTGAAGAATGCGACTTCGTTGATAATATCTATGAAAATTATTTTGCATTCACATTACGTGGGTCGTCAATAAAACTACGAGATGTTAAATAAAATTTTTTATTCTCATTTTCAAAAAAGCGGTATAACTTTGCAATATATTCCGTTTTGATGTATAGTGTAAATGCGCATTACCTGTAAAAACTACAACTAGGCTAGGCTAGACTAGACTAAACTAGCTAGACTAGATCAGAGTAGAAAAACTACATTAGTCAAATGTTAAACCATATGTGCAGAGTTCACAAATCAGTAGTACACACAGTGAGTTAGAATTACGAAATATTCGTATGCAGATAAATTATGCTTATTTATTGGAGATTAATTGGTGCAGTAGTCACGTGCACAAAAAACAGTCAGCTAGCATCACAATAGAATTATACATGTTAACGATTTGCGAGCATATTATGTAAGATTTGCTGAATATACAAGTTGTTTTCAATGTTGCACGGTAAAGTGGCGCTTTTGTCGTTAGATTCCCCCCATTGTGCGAAACATCTGGAGAGGCTAATCGGAAAATGTGACGTAATCAGCACAATACGTGCTCCACATGTGTGGTTTGTCAAGTTATTTTCCCCTCTGATTTTGGCTGGTCGAGTCTAGTCTGTAGTAGTTAATTTATACTCGCATACATGTATATAATAACCCAAGCAATTTTCTGAATCCCAATAATATCATGTAGTATTGGAGTTCTTGATACATTCCAATTTCTCACGATGAATAATGATTCAAAGGTGACATTCAATAGTTTTGAGAAAAACTAGCGTGGCTCTTATTTCATCAGAAGATGGTGTAAATATGAAAAATAACGTGAGTTATCTGATATTATATACATTTACTGTACATTTGATGATTTATTCATTTCATACATTGATGATTTATTGATGATCGAAAACCATCATGGTTTAAATGCCAGGTTACATTGTAGGCAATGTGAGTCAAATGATATAATTTATTTATTGTTACTTTTCTTTTCTGCATAATCTTTGACTGCTATTGGTGATGCCATTTTTTAAATTGTATTTAATTTTCTATAGCATAGGACGCCCTCAACGTCTTTCAAAATTGATTTTAATAAAAGATAAAAATGTAAATGAAATCGAATCACGAACTTCAACAGAAAAAAATATCATGACTAGGACGTCGACCCGCGTTTAATTTTATTGCTTAAATAACTTCAATGATGGAATTGACCAGACGCACAGACTGTTATTGCTCTTTTGTCTTACGTACTGTATACAGGATTGTTGTATTCAAGGTTTTCCCTTAGCATCGATGAGTTTTACCTTGAAAACACAATTTTGACATCGTACATCATCATCTTAAACACTGCAGTAGACCTAAGCTGCGCAGCAATTTGGCGATTGGAAAATCCCAAATGTCTTAATTTAAATGCAGTAAATGCGTTTGATTAATTTTTCCGATGTTTTCCTTAAATAATGCGAATTTCCAATAAATACGGTATTGGTACTTTGATTTATTATCCGTTGTGGGGGCCTTCTTGATAAACTTTGATAAAAAGCAGAAGATAGCACCGCGATCTGCAAATGGATGATTGTGAGCAATGATGCAACTGACGATATTATACCTTTGAGATAAATCTAGTTCGTTATATTGATTCTGACCTAGGCCTAAACCTGAGTAACCAAACCCGAAAGACGAAAGCAAAATTGCTGGATAAACTAGAATAATTTTATCTAGGCCAAACAGTGAACCAGGTATTTATGTGAAAAACGAAAATTGGAGCAGGTGTACATTTCGCGAATGGTTGAGGATAGATGGATACCGAAAACTAGATAGTGTGTAACACGAGTTTACCTTTTGCCAGTTATCGAACAGTTATGTATCAGTTGTGAAAAAATGTCCATTGATGAAATCTGTGGATATCGTTTTTAATTCACAAAACAGTTTGTGAATCATCTTTCCAGAAGACGGTGCTATACTACGAGAGGTGCCACTCATGCCAGCTTGTGTATTCGAGAAATTGATATATCCACAAAAGTATAACCAGCAAGCGTGACAATGGAACGATACATGCTAAAATGCATATTATGTAACGTGCACAACACTTATGTAATTTAAAAGCTGCTTGGAGCATCGCAGGCTTAAGTGGCGCTTTTGTCGATGGATTCTCCCATTGTGTAAAACAGCTGGAGGTAGTGTGGAAATATTTCGTAATCAGCCCTATTTAGTTGAATTGGAGAAGTTAAAACTTATCTCGTCATACAACGGCTCTATAGTTTTGAGGTGTAGTGGTTGGGCAAATCTATTCTCCGCCAGTTGACTAAATTGCGATCTGTAAAGTTAATGTAATGACACGTTATGTGCATATTGACCACAGAGTTGCCCAATACAGTAGTTATTACACATGAAAATGGAAATGAATCGCTTAAAATCGCTTCTTTGTACGTCGCATAATAGTTATGCGCAGATTTCGGCTCCAGATGATGGAAATCTTCCAAATAACGTGAGTTATATGATATATCTTGTACATGTATACTGTATAATTACTAAGTTTTTTTTTTTGGAATTGTTGATCGAAAAACATGTTTTCATAGAATTTAGTCGGGCTTTCAAAACACCTTGCTTTCGTGTTCGTGCAGAGATTTAACGCCCCCTGATTACCTACATGTATATTAGGTAGTTTTTTTAAAATAATATCAATGAAGATGCATTGAATAACTCTTCAAAATTTTGCCTTATGTATTCATAATCATATTCGGCGTCGTCTTCAGTTTTTGGCCACAGCATCTTTCGAAATTTCTTTCGAAATTCATTTTGGAAATAAAAATTAAAAATGCAATTAAAATCGAAATTTAATGATCACGTAGATAGCGCGAGAGAAAAACAAATCGGGTCTAGGTCGACAGCCCTCTTTTATTTTAAATGCTTCAATGTCTTTAATGACGGGTTTCACTATAGACTCATACCTGTATTGGTTTTAATCAAGGAATGTTTTTTCGGGTTTTTTCCTTAGTTCAGAAGCGCAAAACTAGTGGTTACAAAATTAAGTTAGTCTTAACTTTTAGTTTCCATGTAGCTAAAATCGTTAAAACTATTATTGCAAGTTACACTGTACTCTCACAATGGCAAAGCGTTGTTCTTCATACTGTAGTATACATGTACAATGCAACTACTTTTCGCCTTAATTTTTTAAAGTAAATTTCACAAAAGTTAACTGATCGCCATTACCAATGCGCCTACAAAGCTAGGAAAATGATTGCATAATTCCATTGACCATGACACAATGCGTGCATAAATTTGATATTGAAGTACAAAAAGTATTGCCCCACTATTTTCTATGCCATCAACCAGCCAAGCAACTATACAAAATGTTTCCTTAGACCATTTAACAAGGCTATATTTGGAATATACGAGACCTGGCGTGCAAATCAATTATACCGTGTAAAAGCATTTACAGTTTATTCACTAATAATATTTCAGGTAAGCCTATTGTGGTGCAGGTTGTCAGTTTAGCGGCCTTATCAATGTAGGATGTGTGTGTACACTAAACATTAATATTGTGTGTAGTCGCGCATATGAATATTTTATGTAAATATAAATACATACACCTGTTTATTACACGGCTATATACATGTAGATAATCAAAGGTTTACTAGTGCGGTTAAGATTTTATGATGTGCAGTACTCATAAGCTCAGCTTCTTCAGGGGAAAGTTTAACAGGGAATGAAACATTATTTCATTTCAAATCTAGCAGAAAGTGGGTCTATATATATTGCAAAAGCATGGGACATTTACACTGTATACAGGTCTAATTGCAATTTGCTATCAAATGATGAATGTCATCTTATACAGTAGGTGATCCTGTGAATAATTAACGATGAAGCAATGCTTCAAATCATATGTTGAATTACCTTTAATTCGGAGATTGTAATCCAGGAATTTAAGTGAAAATGTATTTCGCTGTTAATCTCTAACGGATGTAAAAAGATGACAGGATGGGTGTGACATCCGCAACATAATATCGTACTCAACTTCCATAGTTCAAATTCTTCGATTCTGCCAAATGTATTACTTACTCAGTGACTCGATCTTGCATTGACTTGGATGAAATCAGGTGTCGTCCAGACGTGTTATCTAAGCCTAATAACACATGGTGTTTTAGGTGATTGTTGTGCTTTGGTTATATCTTATAACTAAAGTCTTCTTATCACTACCTCTTATGACTTGCTCCACACCCTGATTACCTACTTAGATCAGAGCGCGTAAAACAATGACTAAAAACATGCTTGCCATTCTGACTTTTTTTTCACAACCAAGAATACCAAATTATAGTGAACACAATGATGGATGAAAATAGTGTATATGGGTGTCGCTTGGTTAATTAATTTTATGAAAATTCGCGTCTGGATATTCTTAATAATGTCAACTCTAACGATGAAAATTCGGTTTCATCTTCCCCCTCATATATTAAAAGGCATCTGGAGATTGGCTTTGTTGGCTGCAGATTAGTGTTACATTGACGTTGCTATAGGAGCTGATTTTATCATTCGATTTATTGTGTGAAAAATGCAGGTGGATCGTTCACAAACTTGTACGCAGTATTTCGAAATTGCATTACCTGCGATCCAGTACTACACGTACACCTGTAAGACAAACGAAATATTCCATCTTATTTCGTTAAGCACATAGGAGCTTGCAAGATGAATTAATCATGTAGTGAATATTTGATTATTAAACAGCATCGTAGGATTAGGCTCATTAGACAATTCTCGAGGCTAGTAATTATTCATGGCACGGTCTTGGAGGCGGTCATCTAGGAAGGTCATCCTCGAGATTACGTCAAATGTAACTCGAAGCTGACGTGCAAATCAGGGTGTCTGGCTATCTAGAAAACCTGGAAAAGTCAGGAAAATTGATTTGGCCTGGAAAGTTCAGGGGAATTCGTATAATGTCTGGAAATTTGTTGTGACTCAAATATTTTGATTGGTATAAGTTTCCCAGATAATCATTTAAAAAGCATATTTGTGATCTACTTTTTCTAAAAAAATTTCGCATACGGGGTTTCTAAGCTAGCTTATTATCATTTATGTACATGTATCATAATATTTCTTATCAAAAATCTACTAACATATATAATGTGGTTTTTCAAAACAACAATTCCATCGAAAACACCTAAGAACCATTTTGTCTGGTATTTTTAAAAATGTGTTGCCTACAGCAATCCTAAAGATGAAAAAGGAGTCTACTAACTTACCAGATTATATTGAGAAAATTTTTGCACGAATCTTGTGTTACAAATCATTTGAAAAGAACAAAAATCTCACAAAAATGCATTATAATCTAGTGGTTTAAAAAAAATGCTCAGTGTTTTCGTCATTATTTATTTTTCAGCAAAAACGTTTTAAGGAAAACACAATAAACCTTCATTTATTTCTACAGTATAAATACAACATGCAAACGAATTTGATAACGCTATGGATTTTAAAAGTGATAGGCTAAACTCTGATGACTTAATTGGCCCTGTCTGATGTAAAAGCGTTAAATTCGAAAAAAATATTTGTTTTAAATTATCTGGAAATTGACAAAAAGTGTCTGGAAAACCTAGAAAAGGCAGGGAAATTTCATTGAAAATTTGGCCAGTCACCCTGTGTAAGGTGGACGCAAATCAATTCTCATGTTCACGTGAGTTCATATAGCAACATCGCTATAGGGGACGTTCCAATATTATGTTAATATTATCACTTTTACGATTTTCGCACCACATGTCATCATTTGCCATCATTTCCAGAACCCCCTCGGATGTCTTCTTGCTATGGAAATTGTGGCACTAGCTTGACGATAATTTGATAATTTTCTCTAAATTTCGTTTAGCATCTTCGTAAAAATGCGTCCCGATCATAAAAGAAGCCCCGTTCATATATCCCTTCCATTTCTCAATACAGCTCGTGCCAAATCCCAGTTTACAGCACATGGGAACCACCGAGCTACTGTATAGTAGTTGCGTCATTTCGCAATTCCGGCAGCTGTGCCCCTAATATACATTCATATCTGACCCCATTCCGTTTTTATTCGATTTTAATTGCCCACTAAATAGGCCCTTCGATCGGTTCTCTCACGCACTCGCTGTATGAGAAGCACGTGGCTCGGGGTCAGGGGACCACTTGACCCCTGCGGGTGGTCTGTGAGGTGACCACGTAGCGATCACAGCTCTCAGGTCACCTTCCAGAAAAAAAATTGGACTGTTTTTTGAGATTGTATTTAAGGTCACGGGTTGTGAGAAAAGTCGAGCATTCCATCCATTGTGGATCTGCAAGTCGAATTCGAAGCAGACTTTGCTCAGCTCTTGCAACAAAGGCAACCTGGAGCAATCGCAGCTGCATGACGGGATCGCAGCACGTGCAAGAAATGCGCACGTGATATGCTAATTACGTCGGTCATCCCGTAGTTTTCCACATGTGGGTGGTCTGTATGGTTGCCGAATCTTACAATGGAACGTTGTCAAGTGCCAGTCTGATTTTTGTGAAATTTTTGTGTTAATACAGTAGGTGGCTTTTGGTCCAAAATGTCATGTAGCCTGCACGAATCGTTTTGAAAATCAAACATTTACAACTCAGAGCAAATCAAATTTGACAAAGCACATAGGGCCATCCCTAATGGTAGGCTTCTCCATAATCTTTTTGCAACATGTGCAGTGACATGAAAGTCGGATGTCATCATGTCTTGAAGCTAGCAGATGTTGACTTGAGTCGCATTCTGATGCGCTTGTTGGTGCAATTCCATAACTCAGGGAAACATTACATGGAATTCGGGTTAGTTTTGCATAATTTCATTGTTCATTGATTTGAATACTGTAATTCGAGTTTCGTAGTGGGTGTGAGGGCCTACATTATATTTGGTGTGATCACCATGGATTTGTAACAGTGACATACATATACCTGGTACTATGTTTTTGTTTCTGTGTTTGTCTTTACAATGTTGTTTTACAATATGAACAACAAATGAAATTAAATTGTTTACCCTATACTCGTACGTCAAAGTACGCCAATTCGAGTGATCATCTTGAAGGATTTGACAATCAACAATACTTTTTAACTAGCTTTAATCCATGCAGAAACAATCCAAACTCTAAATTTGTTTCCCAAATGATTGTGCAGTATAGGGTAATCATTCTGGTTTCAAACACATTATACATGTTGATTTCCATTGGAGTAGAAAATGAACGTCCATAGAGGTTTAGCCAAACCTGTACATCGCTGGAATGGTTTAATTTTGACAGTACATGTAAAATTCAAATCTGTTAGCAATTGAAACACTGATTTATCAGGTAACAACGTGAAAAATCAAATGTGTATTTCAAACAATTGATATTTTACTTATTTAGCATTTTGCATACAGTATGTGTAATTTCATTTTTAATTGATTTGAATACTGTATATGGGAGCATGTGGGGAAACCCATCATTAGAGGGGTGGGGAGGTGGTAGCCTATGTGTTGTCGTGTAACTTGCTCGGAGTTATAAATTGCTGATTTGCACAATTTTTCATGCATGTGATGCACGACATTTTGGACCAAAATAATGTTACAACAAGATGGGGTCTGGAGTCGCTTCTTCACCCCATCTACAGCCCTGCCGTTAGGAACCATGGCTGCCAACTGAATCTGGAAATTTGCCAGTGATTTACAGTACATGTACATCGGAAAATTACAAGATGGGACTGTGCCTGTTGTCTGTAAAGAGCACCTGATTTATGGACGACCCCCCAGGGTGCCTCGGAAACGCAGAGGAGGTGCTCAGGTTTAGAAGCGCGGAAATACACTTTCAATGGTAATAAGAAAATGACGCATAGACCTTAAACCCGAAGACCTTGCTGTAATAATTGTACAATAGGGATGAGGAGATGGAAGGAAGGTTGATCGTCCTCCCATTTGGCTTCTCGGTGCACGTCCAATGCCGTCATTTTTTTAATGGAGAACCTTGAACCCTGGTGCAGGAATTCTTAAATAGCCGCGCAGGTATTCGAAACACGAGTCATCGTATCTTAAGACGAGGGAGGGGGGCGAGCAGCATCTTGGGGTTTTTCTTCTACGCTATCACGTCGCATTATTTATGCCGTCTGCATGCCACTGCAATAAACCCAGCAAAAAAGCTGTTTCTTGTTGTTGTGATTTTGTTTCACGAAAACCACCCGTGGAACAACGCCGAGGAATGCTTGTTTTTTTGTGAATTCATCCCCCTTTTTTGGCCCGTAACTGCATGCTGGCGCCCGTTATGATCCTTTTTTATGCTTCTCTGCTTTGCATTTACCATCTTTATGAAAATACAGTATGGTATGGGCATGGGCTGTGATAGTTGCAGTCGAGCAGTGGCACAGCCATGACACATGCATACATGTACGAACAAGAAGACAATTGCAGAACAGGTTTGCAGTTCCTTGACATTGCCCAAGGGCTTTGCTGAACAATCGAGCCCATGACAGCTTTCTTTTTGCTGTTTGCCTTTCACGAGCTTGGAATTCTTGGACGTCGTCTCAGGATATAAGGTTTCGTGTTGGTCAACACTTTAAAATGTGCATCTTGATTGTGTACATGTACTGATAGTACCTCCAATTGCAAGAAGCTAAGAGCAGGCGTGTATGGAGTCTCATTGCAGTTTGCTTAATTGTCATCACTTCAAAAAACGATTTTCCACTAATTCGGGAATTTGCCATGACTTTGAAAACAGTCCAACCATGTTGTTTTCAATGTTACCTTCAAAAGGCAGTGGTTTTAACTGTTCCTCAGGACAGTTCGCTTGTCTTCACCTCCAAAAACGTTTTTCCACTAAGTTACAAGTGTACATGTGGGAACTTGCCATGACTTTGAAAATAGTTGTGCCCTGCTGTCTTCACTGTTAACTTCAAAAAGGTAGAGGTTTTGAATGTTCTTCAGGACGAAGTGGGGAATTTGCCATGACTTTGAAGACAGTTCAGCCCTGCTGTCTTCACGGTTAACTGCAAAAGGCAATTATTTTAACAGTTCTTCAGGGCAGGTCACTTGCCTTCACTTCCAAAGACGATTTTGCACTAAGCTAGGAATTTGCCATGACTTTGAAAACAGTTCAGCCCTGCTGTCTTTTGGGGTTAACTTCAAAAGGTAGTGGTTTTGACTGTTCTTCAGGCGAAGTCGGGAATTTTCCATGACTTTGAAATCAGTTCAGCCCTGCTGTCTTCACTGTTAACTTCAAATGACGCGGCGTTGGTTTTGACTGTTCTTCAGGGGCATGCTCCTTTCTTCAAAGTTGGAATAAACATACATGTACCTTTGCATTGAACGGCCATACATGACATGGACATCCAGAGATTAAACGAGGCGTATCGCATGATGCGTAAACACGTAACAATTTAAAATCAAGGTTCGGTTTTGTGAACGATAATGGCGGATTCGTCATTGCGGTGGAATTTCTGCCATTATGTTCTTTTTTCGCAGGCGCAATTAGAAAGCATGCAGTTCACATTTAAAGCGCAGAAATTGTCTTTTTTCCACCAAACATGTGAAGTCATCCATGGCGTCATGTATTACGAAGCGAAGATGCCTGCTTTTTTTTTCTTCGTTGTTTTTTCTTCAGCACTGAAACTCGAGATATTGCCTCTTCAAGGTTGACGCGTGTTGACCCTGCTGACCCATTCAGTGCTATCATCCCTTCCTGTATGCATACCCTTTGCCTAATGATGAAAAACAGACTTTGATTAAAGAAGCAGGAATGCATCACGTAATTCCTAAATGGCGGGAATGGGCGGTGATGTAGTCATCCGCATTGATTGTGAGATCCTCCAAGGGGATGTTCGGAGAACTGCTTTGCTTTTCAAACGAAATTGGACACTACGTTTTTCTGCCTCCAATCTGGCTGGAATTCAGTTCTTGTTGTTTTCGAAGAATATTTGGGAACGATGAAGTCATTGAAAACATGTATTAATCAATGATCCTGATGTCACCATTCCGGATGTGCAGCGAAATCGTCATTTAGGATCTGGTTTCCATCTAGCTCGGAATGTTCCTTTCGAAAACATTCCGCATTATATGAACATGTATTTATGCAGCTGGTGTTTCGTTTAATTCGTACACGCTTTATCAACCCATTGTGATGGCTTCTTCGTTATTTATTTAATAAATGAATGGCATTGCTAAGGCTCATTGGAACTTGGAAGCACAATGGACAACGCTAGATTGCCATTGCAGCCTGAGGGTGTTTGATCAAGGCGGTGTTGGTTTTTGTCAAAATGAAGTTAAATATATGTTGGAGCCAGCATATATGGATGCTGTGGAAAAAAAATGGCCTTAGATAATTCCCCGAGCATTCTTGGTCTTATTCAAACTCATTTTGACAAGATTCAATCAGCAATCAGTCAGAAGTTCAGTATGCTTCTAATGAGTTATTTTTCTTATTGTTCCATTGTGCCATCCAGATACTATACATGTATATGTACATACTTTAACATATATATGTGCATGAATCTTTTTATGATTATAAGGTGAGTTTAAGCTAAATTTTAGTTTATAATGATGTACATGTAAATCAGTATTTGCCCTTCTCTGTCGGGCTCAACTACTAGGTGTTCCGTAACATATTTTTTTATCGAAGGGATTTGAAGCACGTGACACGGTCATGCAATATTGCAGTACTGAACCCCAATGTAAAGAAAACAAAAAGCAATCTTATTACTCTAGGGGCAAGCAGCACATCGCATTGTGGCGGTCATCAAAATGTAAATTGCACGCTACATGCCCAGTTAAAGGGTTTTGTTTACGACTTCGCAACCTTACGAGTTTTCGTTATTGAATTTAGTAAAAAAGACGTGATGCGGTTCAGCATTGGCCATTACAGCTCTAGCCAAGGCTGGCTTACTATACGAAAACTCGAGTTACCTGAAAAGATGATTATAACGATGATGGCACTCCATGAGAGGTTGCATGTTTTTGTGTTAATACGGGATGATGTAAGCGGGGAAATAAACACATTATCGTGTGGTATGTTTAGCCAATATTAATATCCTAATTAAAGATGGAAGTACCCAATTAGCATGAATACGACTCGGTGGAAACACCCCCCTTTTGTCCCTCCTCCCACGTACGTACTGTATGTACGTGTTCTGGGCACAACGAGGGTTAGCCAATAATTAAGCCGGAATTTTGAAACCCAGTTTCTTCGCAAAAAACACGCTATGGATGGGGACATTTTCTGGGAATTAGTGGAAGGTAGCAGTTTGGACGACAGGCCAGGCATTGCCGATTTAGCCCGAAGCAGTTTTGCGTTGCTCTGAAGTTTATTATCACACCTGCATCGCTAGTGCTCGGTTCTACAAACGCTCTCTCCTTCACATCACTCTATTACGTCATTCGTGTACTTTAAATGGACTATCAGCAGCACGACCAAGTCCATAAAGTGAGAGCTAATTAGTTTTATAAGCGCCAAAATTTCCACCTGATGACCGATATATTTGCGAGAAGATGAGGATTAGTTAATCGTTGCCTGGTTGGGATTAGCAGCTTTCAGCAATACTTTCGAATGGTTCGTGATATGTTTTTATTACCTTTCTTAGCATTTACTACCTGAAATTGCTTTAATGATATACCAATTTACACGTACACGTACGCACGTGGTAGTTTCTGGCTGCCACGGCGACGAGGAGGAGAATCTGCGATCGAACTTGTTGGATCAACTTTATCTCGTTTTTGTAAACCATTCTTATTGTTGAAATAATCTACATGTGTAACATCATTTTGTTGGAAATTCAGTACCCCTACTGCTGGTAAATCATCTCAAATGGCATTTAACCAAACGCTTAATTTGTGGCTATTTTACGTGGGATTAATACAGGGTTGTAACTTATAAGTTGAACAAAATTGAAACACGAATCAACTCTGCATGTAAATCAAGAAAACGAGGGAATTGAATTGTGTTGAGTCGCATGCAACTGTGTCCTTTGTCCACGATGCTAGAAATAGGCAAGTTTGCACTGATCTAACTTATTGATGTGTCGTATATCTGGTTTATACTGCAAACCGCTGTGGCCTGGTTAGGGGGCACCGAACATTTAGGGAACTTAAGAGAAAGCGTCTTTTTATAACAATAAAAACATCTGGGTGGTCCAGACAAATTTGTATAAACTGGCGTAAAACGCACAGAACGCTTTTTGCACAATGGTCAATGCTGCAGTTATAGTAAATCTAAATGTTGGGGAATACTGTGCTGAATATGTCAGTTTGTGTTGGTTTTTAAATACCTCGTTGCGGGTATATGGGTGAAAATATGCGGTGAAAATTTATTTTATAATTGTTTGGAAAATATTTAAAGTAATACAGTAGTCTATACAATTTAACACAGTAGCATATACTTTAAGTGGGGAAAATCAAAATTACAGTATACTTTCATAGCACATTGCACCTCTGGTGTGCTGTTGTAAGACTGTGACATAAAAAGCCGTTTGATCGATGCAATGGTGACAACTTTTTGCGAAATTTAAGATTATGACACTCTGGCATCATCCTACATGTAGCTGACACCTGTGGCGATGTCGGTTACCGTGTTTCCGTATCGTATACTTAGTTGTAACTGTCCCGTTAGGAGGGTCAGCCACTGTGAAAAACCAATGGCAAAGTTTCAAATGTACCCTCAAAAGAAACAGCAACGTTGGCGTATTTTTCTGTCATTACAATGATAAGACACGAAATTAACCGTCGATTAGGTCATTAAAGTGCAGCAAATAGCGTCCGTTATTAGTTTAGGAAAAGTTATCTCTAGCTGAAGGATGTAACTTAAATGCATATACATGTACATGTATAGTGGAATACATTTTTTTTTTTAAATCTAAGGAGACGTTGATGTTAGAGAAGGCAGCACAACATACAGTACATTTCACTGCATCACTGTGCTTACATCAGGAGTGTCACTTGGCGACTCTTGTTATAAGATATCATTCAATGATGATCCTGAGACTATAGTGGTATGGATTCTGTTGATATGGTATACAGTGATGGTAGGGACCCTGTTGACTCCAGAGATATTTTCGATATTCCAACACAACTTCTGACGGTAGTGACGATGACAGTGATGCAGTTGAAGATGTCGTGCTGTCTTCCGTAACATCCGCGTCTCTTTAAATTTCTTTAAATTTAAAAATATATTATTATGTACATAATTTTGTGTTACATCCTTCATAATGATATGTTTATGCACCTTACACATGTTGGAAGATTTTTTTAAACAAGATTTTTCTAAAAAAAAGTGAACCAGAGATGACTTTTCCTAGTGTTGGTACGGCAACATTAATGTAATGTTTTTACTTTCCATCAACTGTAATCTCATGACTTGACGTTGTTTTTCCCTTTCAGAGCCAGGGCGCCACCATGTGGCCAGTGCGTGCACGTCGAGGGACCCGCAAGCGTTGCGCCGCCCTCTTCGTGGTGGGCGTGTGTGCGGCGGTCATGGTCCTGACCAGGCCCTTCGTCACTGCCCCAGACAGCAGCGCCCTCGAAGACAGTGTGCCCGCGCTGCCCCTGATGGGGGCCAGCAGCAACAGCGTTATAAACGCTTCGGGCGTCGAAACGCCAGCGCCCCCTGGCGGCCAGGCACCCAACGCCTCCCTGCTCCTGGCCCCGCCCATAGCGCTGGACCCCGCCCAGGGCGCCAACGCCTCGTCCATTGAGCCCCAGGCGGAGCTAAGCTCCACCTCCGAAAAGGCCAAGACACCCGCCCCCACATCTGAGACCTACAAGACGACGGACGCGCCCCCAGCGGCCGACGCCAGCGCCCCCATGGCGGACGATCGCGAAGGGGCCACCAAAACGGCCAAGGACGTTCCATCAACGTCCGAAAAAGTGCCGGTGACGGTGGTCAAAACAACGACGCTGAAAACGACGACAGCGCCGCCAAAAACAACGACGCCAGCGCCCCCGGCGACCGTTGGCGGCAACGCGTCGGACACGCCCACTGTGTACGTGATCACGCCCACGTTCCCCCGCATGGAGCAGATGCCCGAACTGACCCGCCTGGGGCAGACCCTGATGCTGGTGCGCCACCTGTTCTGGATCGTGGCCGAAGACGCCCCCAAAAAGTCACCGGAAGTGGAGGCCCTACTGCGTCACACGGGCATTCCCTACGCTTACATCTTGGGCGCCATGCCTGATTCGTACCGCAAGAAAAAGGGTAGCAAACCGAAGGGCGTGGCCAACAGGATGGCCGGCCTCCAGTGGATCAAAGACCACGCCCACGACAACGGCGTCATGTTCTTCGCGGACGATGACAACAGCTACGACATCAGGCTGTTCGAAGAGGTACGTTGCATTTGTCAGATATGGGGTGTTTTGCTACCAAAATGATAAGGGTATACATGTATAGATAGTCCTTGTTACAGCATATTCGCGATGAGAATGTGGGCTTCTCCTAAATGCTCGTAGGCTAGCAGTGATTGCCTGTGGCTAGGGGAAGCGAAATTGGACATTACATTGTTGGGTTAGTTTAGGTTAGGTTAGATCCCATTAATTAATAATAAAATGTTGGATTTTGGCGTTGATATGTGAAAAACAATCATTACATCCATGGAACAGCCGTGGCTTCGCCTGTCCGAGTTTCTCTCTGGGTTTTCGGAGGTTTGAATTTGCCGCTGAAGTACTATAGAACTATCGAGTTAAGAGTGCTAAACCACACTGTCATCTATCTGGGTGACGTTTTGAACCTTATCACTTGTTTGACATAGGAACGTATTAATACGCTTACTATATTTTCTAATGAAAACCATATTAGCACGTGCTTGGCATGTTAAACTTTCTATATTTTTGCGAATTTTGTTTCTATTTTATAGGTAAGTTTTTTTTTAAAAATAATTATGAATATTTGATAACTTTCACACTCAATGGTTGCCCTTAATAAGACGATTTCATAATACATGTTTGAAGAAGTCTATAGCCAGTCTTTTAGAATACTGTATATTTTCATGCAGCATTAAACATGTAGTAAATCGGCCCTATAATGTCGCTAGAACGCAGAGCGAACTAGAGCACTTGTAACCTGATACGTACTACATGGTGTGGCAATCGTGGAACGTCTGATTCCATATAGGAAGATGTTCTATATTACAAAAGAACTCAATTTCGTTTTTTCAAAACTGCATAAAATGCCAATCTTTACAGTTGTTCATGTACCGGTATCTCAAGTGAGACGATCATTAGCAGGTAATTATTATATTGACAGTTCAAAAAACGAGGAGCTGAAATAGTATTTTTGACGTTTTTCAAATACAGTGATTTGTTACCAAATGCAGAAGTGGTGAAAATCACAACTTAACAAAAATCAACAATGATGTGCAGCTCAAATGAAAGGAAGATGTGTCGGTGGACAAAATGGAGTTATCCCTATATCTGCAAGCGTATAGTATGCGCCAAATCAATATTCTGGCAATGCACGCGTGACGTTGCAGCGACAGGATGTGTACATGTATAGATAATTGACCTGTCATCAATTCAGTTTGCATATCACCGATTAGTTGAAACTGCAGTGTTTGCCAGCTTGACGCATTTAAATTCAAATAGCTTTTCTGATACCACTTTCCTACCCTCTTCAGTTTGTGTTGATTTAATGCTGGGATTCAGGTTATCCAGCGATCATGCATGAGTTTTAATTTAGAAACGAAGGAAACATTGGTTTTATTGGCACTTCGATAGATAGGACTTGCTAAACAATGATCGGCCATTTTGACATCATGGCCTTCCAAAGTTTTATTCAGCGAAAGTTACTTCATAAGACTATTTCAACATGAAGAAGCCTAGCCAATTTTTTAGATGAACTATATTTTCATGCAACAGTAGACAAGTAGTAAATCGGCTCTATAATGCCTATAGAGTCACACATGCCGAATTTGTTGCGAAATGCAATTTCAACTCCTCATTTTTGAACTGCCATTATAATGACTACATGTTACATGTAATGAGATTACTGTAAAGTTGGCGAGTGATCGGAATTTTACACCATCTTGAAAATACGCAATTGAAATTTTTGCAATACCAAACGCCATCCTATACGGAATGTCACGTTATTCGGTTGCAGTGACTATTCAACGAATCAATGGTTACAGTATTTAAAGCGGCAAATTCAAACTCTGGAAAACCCTGACAGACAGACAGACGTAGCCAATGCATGTATTGATGAAGGTAAAATTTCACTGTAGCCTTTCATTTCAAAATTGACCAATTGATCATTGCCAAGTAAAAACGAAGGTGAGAACGATAGTTTATCATAATGCTCACTTACGAAAGTGCATGGTCTGAAAATAGAAGAAATTCGTAACCACCGTCAATGGGTTACACATTTAGATCTGTAATTCCGTAATTTTAGCGCGGTCATTTGCATAAAGAATGCATGGAGGAAGCTTTGCGTGTGATTTATACGTTCTCCTGCCTATCTAGTGGAACATCTTAATTGAAACGTGAGGAAATTTTGATTGCTGCAACCAACATTGTGCTGGCATAATAAGATAACTTCGTTTTTCAAAACTGGGAAACCTCTTTCCTATTTTTTGAAGAAAATAATGATAATAATGCAGCAATAAGGAGCATAATGGAAGCGGGCCTCTAGATGCTGCTTTAAATAATGTTCTATCTATGGAATGATATCGCAACAGCCTTTAAAAGAGAACGTAATCATTCTGTGTATGGCATCACACGGGACATTCGTGCATTTTTTTAGCTTAAGTGTGGGGTGACTCCAAAACCGTTTAATAGTTTCTTAATAGCGTTTTCGCGAGCCCCCGACGAATCTTCGAATCGATTGCACCTGGCTACCTTAATTCCTTAATAACTTCTGTAACAATGACCCCATTAACACGGGGCACCTACTGTATGGCGCATGCATCATGCATTGGCTTCATTAACAGTTTGACACCAACGTAGGCTATATTACACCCTCAATTGGTTTTCTGAAATACAGTCCAAACACGAGGACGCCAATGTAATTGGCCTGGTATTTTTTTATCCACCGTTAATATTAAACGTCTCCCCACGCAGGGCCATTATTGTTATCGAGCACACGCGTAGGGATAATCTCATTACCTGGCGGCTAATTTGCCTTTCGCTTATTGTCGTGTGGCTCGCAAATATTGATCATCAGGCACGCTGGCCCCCTGGTGGCCAAGCAGGAAGCTGGCACTGCATTCGATCAGATCCAGCAGTTTCGCATATTATTAAAACACGATGCCAAACTCATTGTCTTCTTCGCCAACCAATACTGCAATGCTCCAGAAAGACTGCCAGACAAATGAGACCTACCATCTTGCTGCGCTGCCGAGGTCATCCATTTCCCTTGGACAGAACTGCTGGGTGCCAGCAAACTGTGGACCTTCAGTCTCATAAATTGCGAATATTTGGCAGCTTTCTTCATGTGGAGACCTACCAGGGAACTTGTTTAAATGCACAGACCGAGTTTTGCCAACTGCAGTCAAATCGACTCTCAACGCCATCTGATACACGTCTGCCAGAATTGTCTGCCACCAAATGTCCACCCTGGAGTTCATTTTGCGATGCTATTAAGTCAGTTTAGCCGAATCCCGTGACAGGGTTAACACAGAACCTGGGAATCCTGAAAAACCTGGGAAAGTCAGGGGATTTGTAAATGACTGGGAAATCTAGGAAAGTCAGAGGAATTTTGAAAATTTTTCAACAAGTCAGGGGAATTTTGAAAATGTTTCAACAAGTCAGAGGGATTTTGAAAATTTTTCAACAAGTCAGGGGATTTCCTAACTTTTAATTATAATTTTAGCAAAGAAAACCACAATATGGCAGGTTGGCTCCTTCTATTTAGCTTCATTACGACAATATCGAAATTTGCAAAATCAAAATAAATTTCGACGTACTGAGATGTACATCTAATGAAAAATATGAAGTAAGAAAGTGCGTCAATACTGTGATTTTGCCTGAATTCCGTTGTTATTCAAGTTTAATATTGGTCGATGAGGAAATACTGAAGGTCAGGGGAGAATAAATATTGAAACCTGGGAAAGTCAGGTGATTTTAAGTTATTAAAGCTACGGGAACCCTGCCCTGATGGATTTGAGGATTTTATGCGTCACGATGCCAGAATGTCAGTTTCGCATGTTTACATGGAACAATCCCATTCAGTGTTATAATGCGCCACTTTATTAGTTTAGGGTTGCTATCGGTGACAAGGGCAACCGTAATGCAAATACTGTACTACCGGTATAGTCATCTAAAAAAAGGGTTCAATGAGAAACTATGCTAATGCATGTAATGAAAACATACTCTTTTATCTATAGTTAAACAGAATTTTGACAAGTTGAAAATGCCTTCGCCGGGGGAACCCTGACGCAGCTTTAAAACGGACACTTTTAATTCGCTCAGTTTACGCAACATTACTATTATCCATCGTTTTAAAACCTGGAAATATCAGGGAAGTTTAATTTCGTTTAAAAATCCAGATTCACGCCTTGGAATTCTCCAATTTGTCACCGTTAAATTACGACATCCCCAGCGCGTAGTTCCCCACGGGACCCACGAGGATGTTGCGGCAATTCGAGGCAGTTGCGGGGGGCTGGATAACCGTCGTCGTCACGCCTGGTCACTCCCCTGGCTTCTCGCCTTTTTTTCGTCATTGTCTGTTGTCGTGGCTTTTCGAATCCAAGCCGTTTTCAATTCCTTTCAAGCGTTGCAATGCGTAAGCAGCTAAGCAGCGCAGGCGAGTCCCTGACCAACAAGGTCGTTTCAGTTGCACCGCTCGTCCTTGCCTTCTCTCTCATTCTGACTCACCTGTTTCAATTGCGTCTACGAGTAACCAGCACATTGATACGGGCTCCTCGAACCCGTGACTCACGCTTTTTACTCGTAAACAAGAAGCCGTACGCGGGGTGCCGGGTACTGATCCGACGAACAAATTAACGAGAGGAACCCGAGAGGTAGTGGTGATGCTCGCGTACGTTAAATTCCCCTGAAATTGGATTTGGTAACTGTCTTTTTTAGCCTTGGCATTGGTGCTGTTAGCCATAGCTATTAGACGCCATCGTTTCTGGAGCTCTTCAGCACGAGCACATCCTGGTCTGATTCCTGGATCCTGATTGTTGACCAATCGTAACGTGCATGTGCTCATGCTTGGCTTCTGAAAACGGTGCTGAAATCAATTACTTGCCCATAAATTCGGAATGGTCAGCTGCACCCCACATTGATGCTGACATAATTTTTTTCTCCACAACTGAGTGGTTTGTCTCGTGCAGATGGTTTATTTTGGCTGTGCTGCAGAATATGCCCTACGAGAAAGTGGGCTTCTCCTAACGGCTCGTGCATGATTGCCTGGCGGCTTGGCAGCCAATTGAAATTGTTTTTAGGTTAGTTTTATTTTGTTTTGGGTAAAGTTGACCGCACACTGCTAAAACATGTGTGGAAATAAGCGTGCTAAGGGGTCAAATGTGACGTTTCTGTACATGTATGTCGTTTATTGAGGTTGTACTACAGCAAATGCCCTGCTCCGCCATAGATCCTGTACGTTAGGGCTTCTCCTAACAGCTCGTAGCCTGGCATTGATTGCCTGGCGGTTGGGCAGCTAAATAATGAAAAACCGTTTTTAAATGAGTTTCGTTTGGGTAAAGTTGCCTGCACACTGCTAAAATATGTGCTGAACTACGCATGCTAAGCATGTGAGATCAAATGTGACGTTTCCACATGTACAATGTGCATGTACTCGTTTGTGAGTGTTACTAGAACTGAGCGGTTTGTGTCATGAACATGTACTGTATATGGTTTGTGGCTGTACTGCAATATATGCCCTGCTCCGCCATAGACCCTATACTGAAAGTGGGCTTATCTTAACGGCTCGTGGGTTGGCATTGATTGCCTAACGGTGGGGCAGCTAATTGGAATTTACGTTACTTTTAGTTTGGTTTAGGTAAAGTTACCTACACACTACTAATGTGAGGTGAAGGTGAAATGTGACGTTTCTGCATCATCGTGTACTACATTTCTGACACTGAAACTATGCAAATACATATACTAGGTGTGGTCTACCACTTCATATAATCTATTGTATGCGTATAACCTATGCATATTTTAAGCACACGTTTTGACAGTCTGAAATGGCCTTTAGATTAGTTTAGGTACAAAAAATATGAAAAGGTAAAAGAAAAAAGAAACAAACGTGAAAATAATACATTGCTACAGCTAGGACAGGTGTCATTCTTATATACCAGTCTTAATAGACAAGTAGGGTTGAAATATAAATGGTTTTCCACATTTGGAGGCTGGGGCAGGGCATAATCTATAGTACATGTATTTCCTTTATTTTTATAATTATTGGTTTGCTTTATTGGTATTTTTTTCATCGGATGTTAAAACCGACGTTGTCGCAGATATTTGGTGATGTTTTGAGAGTTTAATATTATTTATTTAGGGGGGCGAAGTACTGTTTTGAAGAAAGTTATTGCGTGTGTAATTATTTACTCAGCGGTTAAAAACCAGAAGAATATTTGCTCAGGGATCTGAGGGATGCCACGAAATACTGCGTATGCATCATGATGTCATAAATTTTGGACGTCCTCCAAATAAATAGGAGGTTTATGGGAGGTTTCAAAACGAAGATTCCAGATGCAACTATATGTTTGCATTATAGTAATCTGTAATTTAATGACGGGTAATCAGTTCCGGATAATTGGAAGTACCATAATATACAACTTTTGTAACATACCTTTGAAAAGGTCCCACCTAATTTTTTAACAAAGTCGGACCCATGGCCGGCATACACCTGAGATTGGTTTATAGAAAAATATGACACACGATGACAGTTTTTGCAAATGTTGCTTTGTGCAAGAGCCATTGACGCCAAGGAACGTGAATGGCAGTCTGGAGTGCATGATGGAGTTTGAATTCAATGAAAACTGGAAAAGCTACATGTAATTGTATTTCTGGACGACAACAAAGAGCGAATTTCTCATTTTGATTTTCGTATTTTTCAGATGCGTTACACCAAAAAGGTATCCATGTGGCCGGTAGGCTTGGTCACTCAGCTGGGCGTCAGCACACCTGTGGTCAAGGATGGTAAGGTGGTGGACTTCTACGATGGATGGATCGCCAGCAGGGTGTTCCCAGTGGACATGGCAGGATTCGCAGTCAACGTTGGATTCCTAAAATCGGTAAATACACACCAATTAGATGTTATGGCTGTATTGTTTTTAATTATCGTGATTCCAAATCGATCAAAACATTATCGCTTATAATTCAGTATAACCTCAATGCCTGATTAAACTGCACTCCACAGCTCAATAAATGAATGATTAGATTATTGCTCAGATTTGCTCTCATGCATGCAATCGTTTTTTGCAACATATAGTACGAGATATGCTCTTCATAAATATCATTCATTCATTGGTTTCCACACGGCAGATAGCCTATCATTCAGGCGTTAAGTTGTAAAAGCAATCGGCTTCAGTTTGTTCATAGGAGAAAGTGACAACAGATTGATTACATGATTTAGATTATTAAAACAATATATATTCGATCAGTTTTATCTGTCACTGATTTTCACATCGCCATCTGTGAAGGCTTGTTTCAGCTGTCTGGAAAATGCACCAAGACACTGTCGATTAGACGCTACCTGGTGATCTTTCTTAAATCATGGTCCCCACATTCTGAAAAGTCAGGGAAAATCATGGACTTTCATTGAAAATCAGGGAAAATCAGGGAATGTCAGTGAAATGAAACTGTCAGGGAAGAATATCAGGGAATTCGTGAAAATTCCTGAAAATATCAGGAAAATTGAGGTAGTTTGCGTCAGCCAATTGATTAGTCATCATCTTTTACAAAAATTTGGGATAAAATCTATCATGTTTCTTATTTTTTTTTTCTTCAAAAAATGTCAGGTAAATGACGGAAAAGTTGTCAAAGAGTGTCAGGGAAATCGACTTGAGAATTTAAGTGCATGGGAACCCTGTAAATTAATACTGGGCAATGCCAGGATAATATTCCAAAAATCATTTTTTGAAATCCTTTCTTGTCCAATTGATTAGCCATCATCTATTATACAAATTCGGGATAAAATCTACCACTTTTCTTATTATTTTTTTCCAAAAAATCTCCTGTAAAATGTCAGGGAAACGACTGAAAAGTTGCCGGGAAATCAACTTGAGAATTTGAGTGCATGGGAACCTTGTAAAGTAATACTGGACAATGCTGGGATAACATTCCAGAAATCGTTTTTTTTTTAAATCGTATCCTGTTATTTCAGCGACCCAATGCAACGATGCCATTCAAGGCAGGTTTCGAGGAAGATGGATTCCTCAAGAGCCTCAATATCACCAAGGCGGACATCGAACCCAAAGCCAACAATTGTACAAAGGTATTGCAAGAATTTGATACTTTTGGCAGCAATTGATCGCTGGTTTATACCAGGAATGTGCTATAGGGTCTCTCTTTCGATTTCCAACTGATGGCCCCTCCTAATTTTTTCTAGATTTACGTTTGGCACACGAAGACCGTGTCCAACAAGGCACCGCAGAAGATGAGCGACAAAGACAAGAAGAAATTCAACAACACAAACTTGTTCGCTCTGCCCAATATAGTGTGAATCTCGGGTCCGGAAGTACTCCAGGACGTGTGCTGTCATCTGGTGCTGAGCAAAACGGCTTGCCGAAGCCATATCGTTCCTTCCGAGCTCTTTTTGTCATCTTCTCGAATTTCTTAGCGTCTCGTCAAGTGTCCATTTGGAATGGTCAGGTCCTCAGCCATGTCAGCGAATGGACAAGCAGACAATTCATTGGTCACTACTGCGAATGGCGAGCGTTCTGGTGCGCCAAGCATCAATGGGTGATTGTGTGACTTTACTAGACTTTACGTCCTCCACAGATCCAGAAATGCCTCTTCGGCTGGGGTCATGGGACTGAATTATCGTGCAACGAACGCCGCTCGTGGAAAATTGTGACTTTAATTTGATTTTTAAAGCGCGATTTTATTTATTGGACCTAGGATCCCTCGCTGGGGGATCCACGCGGAACTCTGAGGGCGCCACCGCTCATCTTCCGTTGACATGGATGCTTGCACAAGTCGCCATAGTTTTTTGTTTCCGGTTTTTTATTGTTTTTTTTGTTATGGCGCTCATTATCCTGGATGGTGACGCCATCTGTTACACTCAAGGAGCATCCACCCTGTAGATCCGAGTGGGGTGGGGGAATTATGAACGTGATTTTTCGTAGATCCATATGTACTTGACACATGACAATTTTAAATATGTAGCTTGTGTTAGTCAGTAACTAAGCTAGTTAGTGATGAATCAAAAAAATTCTTACTCGATAAGCTTTTTGGTTGAAATATTGCTGAAATCAACATGAAAGCAATTTAGTGAGATCAATGCAAACTATATCGACCTTATCTTTTAAGGTTTGAAATACATACAGCAGTACTTATAGTAGCGTATGAGCAACTGCCGCAGATCGATCTTTTGTCTGGTGG
The DNA here is from genome assembly GCA_034687865.1 of Kryphioiulus occultus. Lineage (NCBI taxonomy): Eukaryota > Metazoa > Arthropoda > Diplopoda > Julida > Julidae > Kryphioiulus > Kryphioiulus occultus. The sequence goes on along the minus strand of JAQGAF010000746.1, from coordinate 3,134 downwards.
TTATCACTTGCTTAATGCACGTTAAGGGTACCTGAGACTTATTGGCGCAATCCACTCAAGCGAGGATTTCATGAGCTCATCACTCAATCTCAGAAACTGTGATGTCCTCGCTATTTCGAATCACCTTCAGTTCTGTCAATGGTGCGACCATATAACATGCTCAAACATATGATTTTTAAATGGCCCAATTTTACTCTCATTCATTTTGACCGTTTTGGTGATCCTTCCCCAGGCCATGATAAGGTGGTAAATTACCACGGTTTAGATCCGGGTGCTAATAGAGTTCGGTGACTCGCTGGTGTATTGCAACTGCTTTAGTGAGGCAAAAATCAAACTGAAAGACGAGTGGAGACCTGTTCGGTAAATGTTATTTTTATACCAGTGACAATGGGAGGTGATGGGAATCGATGGGAGTTCAGGTGAAGGTCGAAGGTCGCAGGTCACCCACATTTATTTATTTATTTATTATTTTTGTTGATTATTTGAAGGCATCGAATGCATATCAGTGGCCACTGGAGCAGTTTGGCAGTCTGGTTTTTATTGGCGTTTTCCTTGACCATTCTGAATCTTCCGCCATGTTTGCCTGAACTTGTTTTTGCCACTCTCTAGTTATGTGAAAGAGCCCAAATTAATGGGGTAATCGTTGTGGCAAAATCAATACTGTCTGTATTGCGAACTTCGTTTGGAATGAATGTGAATGTTCTGTGATTTCTTTCGTTATTCCTTTTATTATTATTGATGGTTTTTTAATGAAAGAGGTGGGGCCCATTGGCGGCCACAGTTATTCCGTTGGATTCTTCCAATAGACATTATCACGATTGAAAACTGCGGGACGGTTGCAATCTTACTAGTGCGGTGGACATATCCTAGGTCGTGAAGAATGTAATTATTGCTATAATTGCTCGGTTAAAACAATTCTTATTATTCAGGGACTTTATTAAAAAATTGAATAACCTACTCGATCTTTGCCGGCTATTTTTATTGTGATCCAGTGAGAAGATGTGATTTGACGCTGCAAGGACACCCGGATTGGCATTCAACATGTTTAAAAATATGTGGTTTTTCCCAATGATATAGTACGTGTATTTGGAGTTTTGGGTGTAACGTCATAGTTCTTAAAACCAGCGTCATCCAAACTTGCAAACTCTTGAATTTCGCTTCTTACTGCATGGCATTCCTCAACTTTCACAACGGAAGACTGGTACAAGAATTCTTCCCCATTGCAATTTTTTTTGCTAATTTGCATATGCTTAACATCAATTTCCAATGTTGATGACTTTTCCATTTCAATGGCGCCAGTTTGTACGCTTTTCCGTCCGAGTCCATTGTCCTTAGTGTTTTTGTTGATTTTCGTGGACGAAGATGCCTCGCATTGGTTCGCCATTAATTGCTTTCGTTATTTGTTTGCTGTTCAGGTGAGTTTTTTGATGCATTTTTGAGAGGCCAACGGCCCCACGCAAGGCAAGCTCTTCAAGGAAAAAATACCTTCATGCCGACAACTGATGACCAACGCACGCCTCGTCAGGAACAGGATTCTCAAATTCTCAATGACCTGAGCAGACAGGGAAAGTGAAGGCTCGCCAGAAAATATACCGGTATAAAATCAGGAAAGTTAACAGGTAAGCTGCAAAACGACACGAGTATGCAAATTCAAAATAGAAAGCAATTGAAACAATTTTGAAAGCCAACAAACAGAGGTTATCAATGTTGCGTGGAATCACTGCCGTTACACCTTCCAAATCAAACCTTAAAAAAGTGTCACAACCTTGCATCTTGTGTACAATTTGTACTGAATCAACATCATTGCCCCGAATGTGAATGAGTCAGTATAGGCCATATTTTAGACTACTGTGTCAACATTCTCATGCTGGTGTTGTTTGAACTGTACACTGGCTGCTGTTAAATGTATTTAACACAATGATTAACGACTATGTACGGATATTAACAAGTATTTACCCGTTTAGGTACAGACAAAGGCTGAACATACAGTATTTGTTATCATGTGGGTGGCTGCGCCATTTTGAGAACTATTTAATGCTTATGTGTTGAAGTATGAGCATATAGAAGCAAGGACTGGTGTCAACATATTTTGCGAATGAAAACAAAGCCCATGATTACTACGTTTATAATGAGTACCATAACTTTTAGATAGGTTTCGAGAGCTAGAAACTGAAATAATAGAAAAGGTGCGTTTACACTTTGTAACAAAACTGTAATATGTCTGTTGTACAACTTGTTATATAACCCATGGGTCGTCAATACTACAAGATGTTGTATAATTTTGCTATAAAACACATTTTGTTATAAACGCACCTTTAGATTCAATAACGTTGTGATAATCGAAGAAGCTACAAAGTTAAAAAAAACTGGAATTTTATATACAGTGTACATGTAGGCATGTCAGCTAACAAAATCGAAACTAGCGTTAATTGTGAAAAACATACTAGTGTATTTCCAACCAGCTACAATAATGAAATTCAGAGTACAAAAAGTCTAGAAGTTATGGTTATTGACGGCAAGTATACATGTACACTGTCATGCATGCCATTTTATAGTGTTATATGTATTGTGTGTCAATTAATGCAGTTTTGTTATATTTTTATGTATTGGAAAAATAAGGGTTCATTAGCTCAGCTTTAGCAATGCATTGCACTTCCTGGTCCCAAACTTTACAAATTATTTCGTATGTTCTTCTTGCAAGCACTAGTGGTTTCTAATTGAGAAAAAACAACGTACTTGTGGAATATTCAGAAAGAAAGACTAAATTACTCTCAAGAAGAACAAGAGAAAGACGAAAAAATTTCGAGTAGCATAATTACCTTTGTGCAGCTAGGATACGGCAAAACCAACGGCGGTAAATATTGCCCTATTTCCATCACGAACAAGGTGCCCAAAAAAGAACGTTTTTATATTACAGTTAACAATTTGACGTGATTTTGTATGGACCAATTGAAATGTGTTACCTAGAACAGTTTTGCTACAAATGTCCTATTTGATTATTCTAGATTTGACTCCCTAACTACCTTTGAAATCAAATGTAAAATATGCTAAGAGCTAGCTACGAGGACGACAAAGGTTTGAAATTTTAAAATTTGAATGCAAGAACAAAATTTAATGATGGAGGTAATCGGAAA
>JAQGAF010000745.1:0-41625 GCA_034687865.1 Kryphioiulus occultus | reverse complement strand
AAAGCCGTATTACGTTTAACTATTGACTGTTTCAAGTTATAAATTCAACATTATTTAAAAAACTAACCTAGAAAAAAAACATGTATAATAGTTGCTACAAATGTTACACAAATTCAGGCGCAAAATTCATCATCGAAGACGCCAGAATTCCAATTCGAACACGTGCTTATACATGGTTTTCAATAGAAATGCTATAGCAGGAGTATTGACACAGTCCTATTTGACAAAAGCGATTACATGTAGGTGTAAAACGTCCAACAGAGAGCAGAGTAAAATGTAGCACTCTTAACCTGATACGTAGTAAAAGTACCAAACATACAGTATATACAGCTGTACGCCATAATTGATATATGAAATACTTTCTGAATTGAAATTATAATTCAAAGAATGGAAATCCCCTGACATGCTGACGTTTTTTTTCATAATTCCCCTACTTTCTCAGATTAGCCAGGATTCCCAGTTTCTGTGGATATCCTGAAAATTGGAGATTTTGCTAACCAGTAAAGATGTACCTTCCAGCTCATCAAACCATTCATTGTAGTCAACATCAAGAAATCCTAACTGCCCAACCTCCAGCTTCCATAATCTCCTACACGATTTTGTTGAAACCTTGAAATGTGTTAATAAAGGTCACGTTATTCAACCATATATACAATTATCATTACTCCAATATATATAAACCCCATAAAGCATGTCCTACCCCTTCCAACCTTGGTCGTCGTTTATGCACGACCCCTGGCAAAAATGTTCCACGCTACAGTGTATTCCAATTTTAAATTTAACTCGGAGGACTTAGTCGATAAGGGGTATATACCGTAAGAAATTGGCAAATGTAATTATTGTAAAATTTGCCCCGTGCACCCATCACCACTGGCAAAAACTGCCTTCGAGCATTTGACCATGCAGATGCACCCCGTGTCCCCGCCATGGACATTAGGCCTAAAACGTCCTGCAGTGAAATCCGAGCTCACCCTGATGAAGCTCACTGAAGCAAACATTAAGTCGAGCTGACAGCCCCATTGGCAGAGTGCAAGAAACAACAGACTTTAGTCCCCAGAAACTCCGAATGGAACATCCGTCGGCGTTCAGCCCCACATCCGGTGTCCATGGTAACAAATCTGAAGAACATTACCGCGCACGCGCCGAGCCATTCCCTACAAAGTCCAAAAAGCCCCATTGCCATTCGTCTAGATCAATGCGTAGGCCTATCTCATTAATTCATATTAAGACGAGCCAAGAAACATCGAGGGTTCAAGGGGCTTATTGGAGAATTGGTCGCCAGCCCCCTAAAAATAGCATCGAAATCCGAAAGCCAGACTGGTCGTCTGGGACCTATAACTTACAAAGGCCCGCACAAGGGCCGATTACAAGGGCATTCAAAGAGTCTTAAGGCCATTTTCGGATGCCCCCTGCTGGCCGCCCACAATGGACACACAACGAAGATCATTTTCAGCTCGAATGAACGGCACAAAAAAGATGGGCACAAATGAACCTCAAAACATGTCCCTGGCACAATGGACACCGCTTAGGCGCCCAGCAGCAACTGCTAATTTATAGACGACGGGGACATTCAGCCCCATGCTCAATGCCATAGGACCCTATCGTCAATATATGCATTCCCACATACAGTATAGCCTTTGAGTCTATAGCGAAGCTACTGTATAATGTACTGTGTGCACCATTCTATAGGTCAAAGGGTCTCTATCTATACAGTATAGATAAAGACAAAATCTTAGCCTGGAATTTATTTGAGGTATACTGCAATTGCATGGTATAGTTACATCAAATTGAAACGAACATTATAGTTAAAAGGATTTATTTCTTATTCATTACTTTTAATGCACATAAAGGAAAAGCATTGTTTTTCGGAAACCCTGTACATTAGCTATAAGTCCCTATCTGAGAAAATGCTAATACCTACAGGTGTATGGGCCCTTTGAAACCACCTTTTAAGTTTAAATCGTCTCGCATTTCATAAACCTGATGTGTACACGTGGAAATAATCATAATTTTAGCCTGAGAACAATAGTAAACAATTAATTCTGGACTGTATACATGCAAAGTACTATCATTCCACATACAATGTGTAAAATATTCATAAAATGATAACAATATGATAAATAAAAAGTTGTGATGAGTAAATTTTTATCGGGTTTCTGCAAAAATATTGCTTATAAATTACAGGGTGACTGTGACCGACACTACTTAAAATTTGTTGTCATGATATTTTCTCGAGTTCCAGGTCATTACCATAAATCCCCTAATCTTTTTATATATTGAAGATAGTAATACGCTGCATTTTGAACATGCACATTTGTATTTCTGACTAATATAAACTAATTGAAAATTCAAACTAAATCCGTCACATGCATAAAGAGATTTAAATTCAGAGATTTTTCCAATGCAAAAAAAAAATTGTTTTGTATTACAAATGTATTAAGTCCAGCAAAACCGTTTAAAATTCCGTGATTTTCCCTGAAAACATTTATATTTGAAATACATGTATCCTGATTTTTCCATAATTTCCTCGTTTTTCAGGTAGTGTACAATGTAGGTAGTGTGATCAACGGAATTATGCGAACTGTCACAGCGTGGAGTTGATGGCATATCGTTCACGTGGTTGGTTCAACATGAATTTATAGATTTGCAGAAATTTGTACAAGCTGATAACCATTGTTACCATACAGTGTGGAAGTAATGCAGTTTTCGCACTATACGAACAAATGTTTTATGTCATTGTGATGGTACTGCACAAGTTTGGAAGAAAATTTCGTACATGTAGAAACAAGACTACATGTATATTCCTTTAAGTATAGCTTCATCTGTATAAATAACTATATAACTCAATGATCATGGCGGCAATTAAGGCCCTAAACGGGGCATATACATTTTGGTACGATTAGCCACACCGTTGGCCAGTTAACAAAACGTCTTTTAACATTTTTGTCACTTGTTACCTTTTTTTTTGGCAGAAATTCCTGCTGTTCAGTAAAAGCAGTTTTGGGAAATTGGGCAACAGTTGACCAGTCATTGGTCTGGTTGTCTGGCAGGCATGTATTTTTTTTTCTTTTTTTGGGCAAATATATTCTTGGCATGGCAACGACAAGACAAGGGACGTTGCAGCAGACGAGGAGGGTCATCGTGTCTACCGAGCCAGGGGTAGGACCTGTCCAGCTCGTTAGTAGCCAAAGTACGTGGATGTCATTCCGATGTCCACTTCGGTATCTGCTGGTCAGATCTCTCGCATTTTTCATCTCCACGTTCGTACGTTGCGTGCTTTAGGCCTAAGGTGACACACACCTTGCCCAACATTCACCACCCACAACTAAGACGTGACCCCCTCGCCAAAAACAGAAAAAAAAAGTTGCATTCCCACGGTGGGCCATTCCCCACCCCATTCTTCGACCTTTCGTTGCTGTCCTCGAAAAACCCGAAATCCCGCCAAAACAAAGGCTTAGAGAATAAGGTACAATAAATAATGTCATCGTTACCAAAACTCGTTGTCATTTTCGACCATAAGTGAGCGATGAGTCAACTTTTTCTGCGAAAGGTTAAGCGGTTTTAGGGTTGAAGCTGGAGCGGTCATAGTGCCGCACAAACACAGTTGGGATTTCGTCACTCCCGCTAGGGGGCGCGCGATTATCCCTGGAGAGGATTTCCGGGCGATTTGTGGATGTCCCCCGTCGTGTAGGATGACTGTTTATGCATTTCCCTTCCAGGATGTGACCCCCTGAATTCTAACAATTCACCAATTTTTGGATATTCTCAATAAAGAAACTAGCATTATAGAATTACCACCAAATTTACGTGGCATCATACTATAGTGGAACCTCTGTAACCTCACCACACAAGGGACTGTCGCAAACTGGTCAAATAAGGAGGTGGTCAACATATGGAACGAGGCTTGTACTGATACAGTATTTTACCGTAATTCCATGAACCGCATGTACTGCGTGTACTTAAATTTTACATACAGTATTCATTCATCATTCATGAATAATCTTATTAAAAATGTTCATATTACAGTACGAGTATTGCTAATGTGCTGCAAATTTATCCAGCAATCACGCGTACTGTACAGTAGTACTGGAATTTTAACGCTGTAATGTAACATTAATGTAATGTGTGCAGTATACATGTAAGTGTTGCAACAGCCAATTAATTTAATCATCCATGCCTTTACATGTTAACTTACGACCATGCTGATCAAGATATAGAGAGTAAATTTCTATTTTGTGTCTTAGTCCAAGCGGTCAACATAAACATACAGAGGTACAGGTGGTCATCATGTAGAGGTAACCTTCCATTGAGTTAATGTGGTGACCGTCCGGTCAGTTAAAATGTGGGCAACATAGGGAGGTGGTCAACTTTGGAGATTCTACTGTAATTTCAACCTTTTCCAAGTTTTTTTTTGTATTAAATTTACAAACATTACTATATTGAATAACTGCAGCAGAGTTCCCGCTCAAATTCTCAAGTCGTTTCCCTGACATTCCCTGACAACGTTTAGTCATTTCCCTGCCGTTTGACATGAGAATTTTTTTTAAAAAATTAAGAAAATGGTGGATGTTACCCAAAATTTTTATAAAATATGATGATTAATCAATTGGCTGTGGCAAACTATCTCAATTTCCCTGACACGTTTTCATTTCCCTGGTATTCCCTGGTTTTCCCTGACTTCCAGAAAGTGGGGACCCTGTGCAGGAATAACGCAGGTTTTATATCAATCCCCAAGATAAGTATAGGTCGATTAAAAATTGCTAAACTCATTCCAAAAAATAATTTAAAAAATGTTCTGGAAATCTAATTCTGGTTCTGGAATCTAGTTCTGGAAGTAGTAAAAAAAATTTGAAAAATGGTTTTTCCAAGACTTTTTCATGACTTGCAATATTGTTCAATGACTATAAGACACCCTGATGTATATACGTATCCGTGCTTAAACGAAATTAATCTTGGAAACTCATCAAAATAGCTGATTACGTGCTCAACATTGAGCAAATACTCATTCGAAATTAATCTCTGCTATTTCCATTTTGTATTTCAGGCCAAACACACAAAAGAAATAACCTCATTAAAACCTCGACTAACAAACCTGACCAAGCATGGATGGATATGGATGGGAGATTGGCGCATTCTAGGGTTTAATAGGGAAGGGATAAAAGCGAGGGGATGCAAATAGATTAGGAAATGTCCCCATAATAAAACAAGATTAATCCGTGTAAAAGCACAGCATCCGCACAGCCTCATAAAATCACCTCGTATTTCGATTTCGTCCTAAGAGATGCCCGTGATTAGTCAGGCGTAGCTTCAATTTATCACAAATGGATTTCACGACTGTAAGCGTCCATGTGTGACAACTAAGGGGAGCTTCAGTCGCCATTTGGAATTTTGGCAGAAGTTGTTTATAAATTGAAAGTATATACAGGGAGATCATAAAGTCCTAATTCATTTACCCTCACTACAAATTTCAATTTTTTAATAAACCTATATATAGAGAGCTACAAGAACCAAATTTTGAAAAATGGTATCACAAAAGTCTATCATTTCATGTATTTGGTTAACATGGAGTACCAGCAGACGGCGCTGTGACCGTCAGAAATGACGTTATGATACCAAACCACAGATCACCCTATACATTGTATATAGGTTGTTGGCAGCTCGTACTCTTCAGAAATTGCCCATAGTACTGATTGGCGATTTGGTTACGTGATACCAGCGGCCATGTTGAATTTTATTATGTAGACCCCATTTACGATTATACATTATGTAGGGCCTTTACGATTCTAGCGATTACAGCGCCGCCGGTTGGGTGGTGTGTTTTAAAAATAAACTAATTGTAATTGAAAATTACTACTACCAAGAAAAAGTTCCAGTATTAATAAAAAGTTCCAGTTTATTTCCAGCCCAGTAGACACCCTGTATTTCTTCCTTTTTCCAAATTTCTAAATTGTAACTAGTTTTTAAATTACTTTTTGTAATAAGGGTCGGATTTCATGATCAACATGTGCTGCTTTGCAAGTTGATTTGAAATGAATCCATAGAATTTATTTTCGGCAGAATGTATACATGTATGTATTAGTCTAATTTTAAATGTGCTATTTATGCCCACTGACATCAAAACTATACTGTATCTACCATTAAATAAGGATATATTTAGGTCCATGAAGCAAGCTTTGCACTGAACAGTCTGACTGTCTCAATTTGGAACATGTCAGACTCCTAAGTCCAGGGTAAATAATTATATGTCAGCGCACTCGTAAGTTTTTAATCTAAAATGAGCGTTTGTCATACGATCCTTCATATTGACTGTACAATGTATATACAAGGGGCGTGATATGTCGACAATTTGTTTGAAAACGACACATGTTGAATTTGATATCTAGCGAAACCTTGAAGTCAGCCAATAGCATGCATGTATAGTTCTGAAAGTTGTAACTAAAACAGTTATTAGAATCACTTGTATACTTATTGGTCAATCTTTGCCTGATATTGCCTGCAAATGACATTTTCACGTACCACCATTTCAGCACGTTACAAGTTAACATGTTCCTGTCACATTGGCACGTTTTTCGACATGTCACTGAAATCACAAAACATGTCTAAAGCGTTTTCTACAGACTTTTTGAACGTAATCAGGACATTGTATATATATATATATATATATGCTCATTAGTGCGCCCAAATCACGTCACTATACAACAAAGAAAGCCCTTTAGCAGCCATCCAAATCCGATTGAATTCGACTTAACCTTAAACCCCCCAAGCTGAACAGAAGGACCGTTACATCAGATTGTTTGTGCCCTATTATGAAATCACACTTTCGTTTTATCTTTATCAGCCCTGCCTCGGCCTGATCTCCCATAGCATTTCCCTGCATGCATAAGCGGGGATAATCGTTTAATGCGTGACAATTCAGTAAAATAGCCCCTGGAAAACGAACGAACAATGAGTTGGCCCTATGGCCATTTCGTTATAAGCGATACGAAAACGCTTTATAACAATTAAAAACCTTAAGTGAAATCAAATGCATGGTGGGCAGCAATCAATCATCAGCCACAAGCACACCAAAGACCGATTGAATTGTAAAAAAATTCTCACATACATTTAATTTGATAAATTTTCAATTTTTTATGGCTGAATAAATCTGAATTTGGTTATTAAATGAGTAAGCATGTAGGAAAGATGACCTTCAAAACTAACAACAATATTGTGCTGTTTTTACGGTTCTCCATTTTACTACATATATTTGCAATTATGTAACAGTCATTAATTCGGTTCTCAATTCGGCTATTTATAATTATCTAACATACATGTACACAATAAATGTATCGTGTAAATGAACACTCCACGAGAAATACTCTTAGTTCCTTAGTTAAGAAATTGATCAAAGTGTATATTATACTGATGTATATAACGATATAATTAAAAAATAAGTAACATTTGTCATATATACACTTGGTAACACTTGAAAAAAGTCATTTTAAGACAAATATTGTGCCTGAAACATTGATGGCATACATGAACATCTTATTTTCTGTTACATCTACAATTATATGTTTCAGACAAGAAACTATATGTGTCTGAAAGTAAGACTATGTGTATTAGATTAAATAATTTTAGAGATAATGAGGACTTTCTGATAGCGGTTTTGGATAAAAAAAGATACTTTCTAATAACTGGATTTTGGATATAATGAAGGGAAAAATTTAAGAAACACTGTCTGTATTGGTTACGAAATGACGGTTATTGTATACGAGGCACACATACCTGAGTAATATAAGGAATGCACACTTAAATGCACATGGTACACTTGAAACACGTATACATAAATGCATGTTATTCTGAATCTTATACGAGTGCATGCATTTTTATAATAGTGTGATTACCTCAGAGATTTTGGCAGAATCAACGTACTTTTTCAGCAGACGACTGACAACACAGAAAATTTAGTAAGATTAACGCAATTTTGAAAAATATTAATGTTCAGTCTCAGCAACTTATAAATTCAAAAGTTGGTTCTGATTGAAATCACTGTTGACAAATGGACTCGTGTGCCTCGACACCCTAGTTCCAACATGTCTGCCATAAAACGCAAACAGTCATTATACGCACACTGATTCATGTACGTACTGTATAGTATAACGTATATACTATATAATGCCACATAAGTCAACACACTCTCCATGCAAACAAACTGCATGAAACTGATAAAGCTTATGCGTTCACATCATTCAAGGAATTAACGTGTACATCGTGAGTGCGACGTATTATAACGCTTATACGGTCATCGTGAAAAGCAAATATTTGCAAAATGTCTATTATATTTCTTGCCAGCTGCAGTCCATATATTTACAAGCCTGCCAAATCATAGCACTTGCATTTCGTTGGAATAACTCTCGCTATAGTCATTCCGAGAATCGAAGTTCATTTAAATAGCAAATTGGCTTCAAATTAAAACCAGGATTTAATAGTTAATTTTCCAAATGACAGGGATAGAAAGCACTAAATCATGGTTAACACAGCTTTAGTAACATAAATCCCCTGGTTTTTCAGGTTAGAATTTTTACTTTCCCCTGACCTTGTCCCATGTACCATTATCAAGTAACAATAACCTGCTGTTTACGTTGACGAAAATTACTGAATGTGTATACCCAACTCAAAAGTAATTCACGCATGCAAAATCAATCTATTATAATGCACTTTTTAATTTGTATTTTTAATTAGGAGTACTCAGATGCTCGGAATTTAATTTAATTTGGCAAATTTCAATACATGTATTATCGTAATGAAGCATACATGCAAATAGAAGGAACCAATCTGCCATATTAGGGTTTCATTTCATTGTGAAAGGACAACTTCAGTTCACCCAAAAACTACGGTACATGAACACGCCATAATCGGTATATGGAATACGAGCTGGATTGAAATTATAATTAAAAGTTAGAAATCCACCGTTGAAATTTTTTTTATCAAAATTCCCCTGACTTTCCCAGGCTTCCCAGTCACAAATCCTCAGACCATCTCGGAATGCTGTATAATTTTTCCTTGTTTATTCTTGCATATAGAGTAGGTTAGTTCGATATCCTCTTAATTTGAGATATACATGTACATGGCAGTTCATCGAAATCAAAACAAATAATCTCCTAAAAACTACCGATAAATGCAGTATAATATTTTAATTTAAAGTTAAATCCGCTGATTATTTGAATTTTTTCAAAAATTCCCCTGGCTATCCCAGGTTTCCCTGTCACAATATATTTAATTTATGAATGCCGTAGGCAAATTGTTTTTTAAAATACATAAACAATGCATTTCAGGTGAATTTTTGTGGATTTTTCATAAGCAATATTAGGAAATGTTAATTATAATGAAAACGCCGTAGGCGACATTTTCAGAAAATGTAGATCACAAATACAGTTTTGCTAATGCTTTTCAGAGATACTTATACCAATAAAAATCGTTGCGCAACAACAAATTTCCAGACATGTGAATTTCCCTGATTTTTAGATGTTTTTCCAGACGGCCAGTCACCCTGCTTGCATGCAGTACAAACACGTACATGTACACGTAGACCCGCATATAGTAAGGCGTCAAATACTGTATTTTAATTTGAAAGTTAACAATGGAACTGATTTCATGTTGGTGTGGCAACATTTCATAAAAAAGCAAATCTTGTAAATTGTGGAACACCTCTATGGCCTGTTATCTTTAAACGACAATTTACCAAACATCCTGCAAGATAGGTTCCGTAGTGCGTACATTATCATCAGCCGCCACATGTGTTACAGCTAGCGTTATCCACCCATGGCATATCCATTTGCCCCCAAAGTGGCTCCTGGTGTTCAATTTCAGCATCTAAGGACTGTCGAGTGTTGCTGAAGTTTGTTTGAAGTGCATGATCCAGCTATATAGGGTTTGTCGGCGTGGCCTATGGGGGGTGCCTAAAACGCCTAAAACGCGGGGTTGGTCCTTGGCATTGTGTCGCTCAGAAGGTGTTTGTTCAGTCCAACAATGGGCGTAAATGACCCGCGAGGAGTGTCGAGAGGTTGCCTGGACACAATGGACCCCAATGGGCCACCGTGGTTGACCCTCGGTCCTCCTCTGACCAATTCGCCGCTTTCTAAACGTGTTGATATCTTTGTTTTGGTCGACCGCTGGTCAGCCCGACCTGTAATTTCGCCACTTATCCAACGCCATTGTTGTGCTCGTCATGAGCGAACATTCCGGCACTGCATGGCGGCGACCATTGAACACAAACACGCCATTCATGAGGATGGGAAATTATGTAAAAAGCAAAAGAACGTTTAACATTTTAAGGAGAGTCTTATCTTACTCAATTTCTATAGCTGTGCATTTGTGCTTATAATCGTGCGGACATTCAATGGTTCTATTTGAGCGTTTTGTCACTGGAAGGTATGGTTTCAAAATCTAATAGGGTCCATTTCGAGCTCTAATATCACCCAGACTGTATTATCAGACACGTGATGGCAGATAACTGCGACCCATGGGTCGTAATCGCAACACAACTGCATACATTGATATATAGTTTCTTTCTTATTTATATGCTATGCAAGGCCCATGTTATCAGACGTGCTAAATTAGTTACTGTATACTATTTGCATCATGGTGCTCAGATGACAACATGTTCGGAACACAATTCCAAATTGTTTATGATGCATGTTGGAATTTGATGCAACCCCAAAGACCGGATAAACATTGTAAATGCACTTCCACGCCTGTCAATTTCAACAAATGCGGACCACAATACTGATCGTGTAATGGGTGCAGTACTGATGGATTGATATTACATTCTCATTACTGACAATTATCCGAATTTTCGGATAACTTACTGTCAGTATTGTAATAATGAGAGTAACACTGGCCGTGTAGGGTCCGCAAAAAGGCAATATGATGTCATCATGAACCCGTACATTTACATGTGGGTGCAGGATATCGCAACCAACCTTTAGGCACAATGAGTATACGAGTCATAGGCATATTTTTAGAAACAAGAGCAAAATAAATTATCAAGTTTTACGAAATATACCATGAATTTGATCATTCATGTACATCGCTGCAAACTCATGTTTTATTATCATGTCAATCTTGGCTATATTTTCGCTGCAAGAGCTTGCTTCAAAATTTTGCATTTTAATAACGTGTATTGAACATAAACGAGAAAATCAGAAATAAGATAACGCGAAATTTTGGGATATACAGTATATGTATACACTTCATATATAGACTCATACACTTCTCATATTCATCCGCTACCTTAAGTTATATAGTATACTTGCCATCATGATGATGGAGCTTAACCTGATGCACAAGCTAACAAGTATTTGCTAAAATTAAAGAATTTATAATATCTTTTTTAATTTTAAAGAGTGCCTGTCTTCAACGTGTATAAGCGGATTTTATAGATAAGCAATTAAACGTGTAAGAAATTTGCAAAATGTTTATAACATCCAAACCTATAAGGCTGGTGCACAATATCTTTATACGTGAATATGTCAAAGAAAATTTCTTGAAAAATAATAAAATAAATATGATAATCACGCGCAGTTTCCAAACCGTTAACAAGTTTTACTAACATATTGCATGTATTTTCGTGTATTGACGTTTCGTCTATATTAACGTTTATTTTCCTATTATTCACGTATAAAATATGTATAACAAAAAAATTACATACTATTTAAAACATTAATTTTAATAGGCATTGAAATTTGAAGCATCATCTGAATTGTAATTGCGGGGCATGCAGTAGACGCTCGAGGGCACGCTAAAATATAACCCAAAGCCGAAATTTGATAAACTCAACGTTTAAAACACGTTCAGTTTGTGCGAAATTCCGGAATGCAGACTAAAACCCACGAATAAATTTAAACGTGGTATCTATAGAACTTTTGAATTTAAATATGCTGCAGCTACTTCAAGCAACTACACGTACAACAACAGGGTATGCTGTATATTTCGCCTAGCCACGAAGTTGCCACACGAGAATGGACATTTGAATCAGAAATGCAATGAGGTCCAAAGCGTGCATCCGGTTACGTTACCGACTGCACACCATCAGCTGCTTCAGCAGTCCATGCATGCGAGTTAAGCTGCGTTCTCACGAGTCAATTTTCGTCGATCAACTATCTTTTGAAAACGCGTTGAAACGCGAGAACACGCTTTCAATAGACTGGAATCAGAGTTGATCAATGATTTGTTGAATCGAACAAAGTTGACCACCCTTCCAACTTTTGGTCTTTCAACAGCTTTCAACTTTTGGTCTTTCAACAGCTTTCAACTTGCTCAAATCGTCCCATTTAGAGCACGCGAACATACGAAATTCCAAACTGGCACGCGCACCAATTCGAATTTTCGTCAGAATCGTGTTTCATTTCTTGCGAATTTCGGAAAAATACAGCAAGCATAATTATGCTCGACGCCATCTTCAACTGTAAGTTGCTTACATTTTTGTTGAAACGTCTGAACAGCAATTGAACAATTCCCGATCAATAATTGTTGACTCGTGAGAACGTGGCTTTACACACCATGACCAGTAAAAACAGAAAAAAGGAGACACCGAAAACGAAACGTGTAAAAGCAATTAAGTTACCGAGCAGAACCGCGCATCAAAAGCAGCAGCGCTGTGACTACTTTCAGGCAGAAACCCCAAAATGGAGCGACATTTCCTCGCGCAAAATCCGGCGACTCGACTGCGGCAATGCGGGGTCAAGACCGCGGCCCTAGCGGGTCAGAGGAGTGGCCAGACCAGCTCGTTAGGCCAGACACAACCTGAGTCCCGAGCAGCTTCACGAAGCCATTACCGAACTGCTTTCCACAACGAAATACGGAGCCGGTCCGGGGCGTGGCTTCCCGCGCACGAGACTCCCGTTGCTCGCGCGAGACCCTGACTGGCCGCACGTCGTCCAACTAGCGTCAAGCGCGTGGGCGTGGCCACCGCGGCCGCGCCCCTCGACAAACAACAACAGAAAAGGTGAAACGCTGCACGCATTTCATTTCGGCTTCGATAGCCAAGCCTCATGGTCCTCCGTTAAAAACACCGAACACACAATCTCCTCATTGCAATCATCCAGAGGTGCAATCAGCTGCTCATCGGTGCTCCAGGATGTCACTGTCCAGAGTCTAGTTCGACACCCGCAGGGGTCAAAGTTGAGAAGGAGTAAAAGTTGAAAGTTGGGGTGTCAAAGTTGAAAGACGTCCACCATGCTGGTGCCTCCGGACATGCTGGCTGCCCAGTCCAAGCTCTTGTACCAGCTGAACAAGTACTACGGCGAGCGAGTGCATTCTCGCAAGGGCACCATCGTGAAGACGATCCGCGAGGTGTGCAAGGTGGTTCAGGACGTGCTGAAGGAGGTTGAGGTGCAGGAGCCACGGTTCATCAGCTCGTTGAACGAGTGCAACGGGCGCTTCGAGGGCCTGGAGGTTGTGTCGCCCAGCGAGTTCGAAGTTGTTCTTTACCTCAACCAGATGGGAGTGTTCAACTTCGTGGACGACGGTTCACTTCCGGGCTGCGCGGTGCTGAAGCTGTCCGACGGCCGGAAGCGGTCCATGTCCCTCTGGGTGGAGTTCATCACCGCCTCTGGCTACCTGTCGGCCCGCAAGATCCGTTCCCGCTTCCAGACGTTGGTGGCGCAGGCCTGCGACAAGTGCGCCTACAGGGACGTGGTGAAGATGGTAGCGGACACGACGGAGGTGAAGCTTCGCATCCGTGAGCGTTTCGTGGTGCAGATCACCCCGGCCTTCAAGTGCGGGGGCATCTGGCCCAGGAGCGCCAGCCACTGGCCCATCCCGCACATCCCCTGGCCCAACCCCAACCTGGTGTCCGAGGTGAAGACAGAGGGCTTCGACCTGCTGTCCAAAGAGTCCGTGGCCATGCAGGGCAAGCAGTCGTCCATGGAGGGCGACGCCTGGGTCATCAGCTTCCTGGAGGCGGAGAACAGACTGCTGCAGGGCGGCTGCCGCAAGAAGTGCCTCAGCCTCCTCAAGACCCTCCGCGATCGGCACCTGGACCTGCCCGGCAACCCCGTCAGCAGCTACCACATGAAGACCCTCTTGCTGTACGAGTGCGAAAAGCACCCCAGGGAGCTGGAATGGGACGAGGCCTGTCTGGGCGACCGCATCAACGGCATTCTCCTGCAGCTCATCTCCTGTCTGCAGTGCCGAAGATGCCCCCATTACTTCCTGCCCAACCTGGACCTGTTCAAGGGCAAGTCGCCCAGCTCGCTGGAGAACGCGGCCAAGCAGTCGTGGAGGCTGACCAGGGAGCTGCTGACCAATTCCAGGTCCCTGGAGAAGCTGTGAGCACATTAAGGACAATGTGGACAATGTCAGTGGCGCTGCATGTCGACATCTTCCATGGACAATGTGGACTCGCAGCCTCGCAATGTCCATGGCGCTATCGACGTCTTCCGTGGACATTGCGATATTGGTCCCAAAGAAGATCAAGGATTCTACGTGACATTGACCATGGACAGTCCATGGATTTAGTCTTTGGGACGTGGACGTGCATCCTTGTCCATGGCGCTTTCGACGTCCTCCAATTCCGACCTTCGACCCAAAACAACATCTAGGACTCTGCCCTGGCATGGATGAGTGAGGATCTCGGGTTCTGCCATGGCATGCATTGGGTGTTGTTCATGGATTTAGTCTTCGGGAAGTGGACATGCATCCTTCTCCATGGCGCTTGGACCCAAACAAGATCTCGGATTCTGTCATGTATTCTGTCATGACTTTGGACCCAAACAAGATCCATTCTGCCATGGATTAGTGCGAAACTGGACCATCCAGTGCCATGTCTGACTTTCAACCAAAACAAGATCTCGGGTGCTGTCCAAGGATTAAGTCTGGACCATGATCATCCATGCATTAACGTTCTCTGGAAGTTCTAATTGTCATCATGAATTTCGACCCCAAACAAGATCTCGGATTCTTTTGCCATTGGATGTTGTCTATGGATATAGTCTGGACTCTGTGGTCTTCAAACTTGGTCTTTAAATGTTTAGGTCTACACTTAAATTTAGTTCGATCACACTAATAATTGGGGTAAGGGGAGTTGTATGTTAATAGGGATCAAACGCAATGGGCGACATTTTTCGAAACAAATATTGCATCACAACTTATGAATTGTAACATGTTCCCAATTCTATAAAAATTATTATAGCAATACATTTAGCACATGATTGAACAATTGTATAAAAATATTTAGCACTATGTTTATCATTTACTGATTTAAGGAACGCCATACTCATAGGCGACATTTTGAAAATTTTCCGAAAATTAATTCTTGTAATGAGGGAAATATTTCATGATCGCTTTTAATTAATAATTTCCGAACGTCATATAGGCGATATTTTTAAAAAATCTGAAACGCAAATGATGGATTTTAACTAACACTCTGAATACAAACTGACCCCCCTCTGCCCTGGATATCTCACACGCAGTACAGATACAAATATAAATTGCACAGTTTGAAGACCATTGGTGAGGTCCATCCATGCATCTACGTTCTCTGGAATTTCTTCATGTCATGACTTTGGTCCCCAAACAAGATCTCTGATTGTGCCATGCATTGCCAGTGTTCATGGAGGAATTTATAGTCTTCGCATTCTCGGTGTATATACATTAATTCGGTGTTCGGAAATTTCTAGGGACCTAAGGGCCCTCGTGCATCTATAGCTGCCAGTCATCATTGGATTCAGACTGAGTGGATTGTAGATAAATATTCAAGCTTCGAAATCAACGATCTCTATATGTATATGTGATGGTTAATTTATGAAAACAAGTTCGTTTCTCGTTTCTTGAAATGCTATTAGACTTTCCTGTCATACGCTATATCGGTGTTATATGAGCATGGTTCGTTATACCGTAAACGCCATTTGTAAATACGTAAGTAAAACTATTCGTTAAACTGATCCGTTTCGTGTTGTTATGGTCATTCGGCTGTTTGTCAATTAATACGCTCGGGCAATTTGCTGGTAATTAACGATCGTTAATAAACCCTTAAAAAACCCTGATAGTTAATTTATGAAAACAAGCATCACCAAATTTCGTGTGAATAATAACGGGCAATAATACTTGCGAAAATAATATAATCACCCAGAATGGTTAATTTAATTTATTTGGCCTAAGCATCATTAAGAATTTCGTGTTAGAACAAGCCATGCATGCTACATGTAAATTTGAATTTACGCTGCCAATAAAATTCAGGCAATGCTTCAAATTATGATTTCAGGTCGAAATAATATTGACGACCAAATATAAGATACCGCAGAGAAAATTTTAAGAAACGTAACAAATATATTAAGTTATAATAAAATATAGAATCGGTTGGAGGTAAATTCACGAAATGATTACATAACCAACGTGTCACGGCACAACAACTCAATACCGACGTGCATGCATATCATGCATCCTGATTACAAACATTGTAAAAATTACAATTAAATATTAACTCTTGATCAACTTGATAATTTCTTAAATTCCTTAAACATAATATGCCCTACGCTAACCTACTCGGATACAATGGGCCTATCATGCAATCTTTATCAATTTCCTAAGATAAGCCTATAATAAAATATCGTCATCCTTACAACAAAAAAAAAATCGTCATAGCGTGCACACTGATATTTTAAAAACACATTCATGTTTTAAACATTAATTCGTTAATGTTAAAGAAAAGTAAATTTGGATTACATGCTGCTATCTCGGACATGTCTTCAGGAATACATGCCAGTTTCCTACAAATACCTATAACGTGTTTTTGACATGTCAATAATGTTAGAAAACAGCTGTAGTAACTAAAATATGTTTTACAAGGCAACATTAATGCAATAACCAAATGTCCAATCTAATGTATACTCGTAAGTGTTTCATTGCAATGAATGCGATACACATTCATGACAACTTACTATAATCTCGGATCTGGTCCTTAAAATTAATATGCATGTGTAGATTAATTTAATCATTCATGCATGATTAAATAGTTTTTCGATTAAATTTGATTGTTTTCCAATCATTGTTCTCAACAATGCGTTTTTCCTAATTTAAACTTATACGTTCAACAGCATATACATATATAGTACCCTTCACTTCCAAAACATGGATAAATTACCCAAAATTGGGTAAATATGATTTTTCGTTGATTGATGGCACACCTCTGAATACACAAATTAAAATTTATCCTAAACGTATACGGGAAATGCCCTGAAGAAATTACTGTCAGTGTGTACTAATATTCTAAAACAATCTAACAACGTATATTATTGGGTTAAATAATTTCTGCTAATAATTTCAGAAATATTTTACCTGAATTACTAAAAACAACATGGTAAGCGATTTTGGTTAAAAAGGATTTTCTGTTATAATCGGTTTTCGGATAATGCAGGAAACATGCAGTTTGGGAAGCACCATGCATGGGCAGTGTTATATATAAAATGTGTGCCTAATATTTAAAAATTAATTTCAACGTGGGTGGACACTAATTTAGTATAAAAGGCCCATCGATTATTTCGCAATTATAACTTAATTGGGGACAATGCCACTATCTACAACTACATGTATAATCTGACAAAAATCTGCACAGATTATTAAATTTCGCAAAATTTACATATTATCGAGTGTAAAATCTGCATGTTTGATAAATTGTAACATTTAAGCATCGCCAAAGGAGCAACAAAACCTGATCTCAGTTGATGATTTTTAGCCAGTATCAGCTATATTTTTCTTTGCCACAGCAGAGTGCAGTAAAATATAGGAATATTTCTGAAAATATAGGATTATATAGGTCTATTATCAAAAATATAGGAAATGTAGGAATAACGTGACAGCCTGTATGCGTAGCCTATGTGTCATTTTAGGCCTAAAATGGGTCCAGCTATACATAATGTACGAGCTTGTAGAGTCACCTCATTTAAATTACGATCATTGGCATATGTGGGGGTCATTATTTATGTAACATCATACACGTGCGTCCACACAGCACTACTGGACTGCGAGTGGACATGATTTAAAGCGCACTCACTCCCCCTCGTGTAAATATTTGGCAACGCAAAAATACGTATTTGCTACGACCACAAAAATAAACTAACTACCTGGTAATTTATCCTCATTGCACCAAAACAAGAACGCCTCTCGTTTTCCTGAATAATTTATAGCAGAAATAATAATACCCCCTAGACGAATAATGGCCAATTTGCGAAGCGAAAAAGGGGGAATTTCACGGAGTAAAACGCATGCATGATTGATATAATTCAGAGATTATGTAATCGCCAGCAAAATTACGGTATATCATCGTGGTATCAAACGTACATCAAATTGGTATCATATAGATTTTTATAGAAAATTAAGCCAAGGGCATGCATGAGGTTATTCTTCACATGAGAAAAATCTCATTCTGAACATTTCAAATTGAAGATCGAAATAATTGTGTACTGATGGATTATCATGTTTCCTGGATAAATTTATATATACACTTATAGACGTTTTCAATGTTGTAAATTCACCATGCACCCTGTATATATTATATCATACATGACCATGTACGCCAAAATCTAACATTTGATGTAGGCCTATACATGTATTAATTCAACATTTCAATATCCGCCCATGCATATTATTGCTCCAATATAAGGATTCCTAAATGGACCGCATTTTCAGTGACTAAAAACCTGGAAAAGCTCAGGGAATTTTAAATTCAATCATGGAATTTTTAGTATCAAAATTTTGTTTCGTTTTTCGATATATGTTAGTAAAATCCACCATTGGGACATGTTTGAATTAGAATAAGACTTTGAAGACTTAAGGAATTTCGTTTTCAGAAATTAGTATAATCACCATGGTCAGGATATTTTGTTTTTAAACCAGAAAAGTCAGGGATGCAATTTAAATATATTGGCATGTTATAAACCCAGAGCCGCATCATAACTGCAACTTATTTTAATTAAGTTTAAATAAATTTAATCTGGATTTTTCATATCATAACGATTTTCTAAACATGGGAACAATCTAAGATAGTACCTTAGCATGTCTCTTGTATAATTATACATCGTTGTGCGTCTAAAGACGTCTTATAGCATGTAGTCTGATTCGCATGCTGTATTTATAATACACGCAATTTAATATCAGGAAAGTAACATTTCCAACAACGCATTAATTCGTGATCTGTATTGTTTCAAAGATGGACTTATGGTGCCTCTGTATTGATCAACCAATCCAGACTATGCACGCAAGTAATCTATCAGTCTGGTCGTCATGTACAATGTGTGATTCAACGAAATATAAAAGCCCAACGTGCTGATCAAACGATTTGCATTTAAGTCATTAGCCACATGTCAAATCAAATGTCACAATTGGATGTCTGCATTGCCAGAAACAATGCATGTACATTCGGGCTCACAAATATTTGAAAAGTCCAGCCTTTGTTAGCAGGTGTTACACGAGTTCATGCACACACGGAAAGTAACAATATACTCAATGAATTCGCGGAAAAATTTCATACGTGGACATACATGCATATATGTTTAATGTAGGTTGTCTATACACTGAATTAATTAAGATGGTGTCAAAATGTAGACAACCAAAACCAATTCATTCAACTTCCTGGTTTTCAAACCTTACACGCATGTATCGGCAATGCACAATGGCCTTCTTAGGTGGTTTTATTCAACCAACTTGTTGTTATATAAAAAATGTGCGCGAAATTTAAGTAATCGTCATATTATGGATTAACAAATGAAGGGTGCCAAATATGCCAAAATATACTTTTTACATCGCATATGCCGTCCTATACCTGAAATAGTGTGGAGGCAGCGATTGGGAATTTAACCTAAACTGTCATTAAACCGTAATTTTCATTTAGCTGCCCCAACCGACAGGCAATCACTGCCAGCATACGATCCGTTAATAGAAGCCCACTTTCCTCAGTGTCTATGGCGGAGCTGGGAACATTCTGTATAGTAATGTCTTAAAAATTTCACATATCCAAGGTATAATGATGCAAATCACTTAAGAAAACTTTGACAGCGTGGAAATGAACGAAGGTTATTCATCGTGAGCCCATGGAACCCAGCCAGTGTTTTTGAAAAAAAGATTTAGAAGCAACTTTTCAAAATCTGGATGTTACAATTTAACGTTAAAATAAACCCACATGAAAAGGAAATGCATTACGAATTGCAAAATATATTGCAAATGCTTTGATCGTTTTTTATCGCAACACGAAATCCATTTTTTTAAAATTTTGAACTCGTGTATTTCACGATGTATTTGAAACTACATACTTAACAAAAGTTATGTGTGCTGCATTGAATTGAATGAAATTGGTGTATGTTTGAATTTTAAACTTTATTGCCAGTTCTAATTATTTATTGAATATTTTAATGTTTTTTAAAATTCAGAATTGGGAATTGGCATTTTAAAATGTGTTTTTCCAATGCATGTCTTATAATGCATTTCTAAATGCATTACCACTACATATGGGATGGCAACCCCATACCCATTGTCAAATGAAAGGAAAAAGGATATCAATGCGATGTTGCCCTAACTGACCCATAAGATGTTTTCTGAACGTTTATTGGGTGTGCAATATATTTGGAGCTATAGGACAACGTTTTGTGTTGCACAAATCGTGGCACTTAAAACGTAATCTAGCATTTCTAACCATCGAAATATTTTTCCCTAAGTGCTAATTGCGTTTTCTTAATTTACCACAACGTTTGAACCCAGTACTAAAATTTATCCAGGTAATATTGTTCAGGTAACTGTTCAGATTTTCCCCTCCTGAAAAGTTTTCTTATCAGGCAATTACAACGTCATGGTTTAGCACCCTTTAATTGTCTCATATGGTATGAGGATTTGGGGCTCGTTTACCAATTATAATTAACAGTACTAATGGGTTGGTTAATCTGGATGTCACACAGCAAAAACGGCGTAATTACTTATCTAAGATGTCCAGAAGGTGGCAAAACGCGCAAGTATCAAGGACTGACCTGCAGTGCCATCTGTGGACATGTTGCCCATTTGAATCAAAACAGCTATCATTGCATATCATAGGACAAAAAAAAATACTCAGAAAATAACTGCTCCAAGGATTAAGAGACCTTAATGCTCTTACTGAATCAAACCCAACCCCAAACATTAAAACCGGAAATGGTTGATGTCAGGCAAACCAACTGCATTTCCCTGGCCGACAGGGGGCACTTCCTATGCAAATTTCCCTCTGCCCCAACATCGATTGTGCTCGCTCAATGATTTGTCAACACGAATGATAATTAAGCCATCGAGGTCTTCGTGCATTGTCCCTCGACACTCCAAACCCACTCGGGACAAGTCAAGTCCGGGACACAGATCGCCAGATATGCACGCATGGACGGAAGGGGGAGCTGCGGTGCACGCCTGGATGCGTTTTGTCATTAAACTACATAATGGGTTCGGGTTTCTGCAGTGGGCCAATTCCAGCCATGCATTCGATAATCATTCTAGTGCCTATGAGGGCCCTAGAGACCTATAGGTCCCTGCATGTTCAATCGCAGGAAAGCCTTGTTAATCAAACATGTTAGCAAAGTATACCGTTTGTTGTTACATAAACTAATAACGAATCGTGCTTGTTAATTAACAATTTGCTAATCAGCGAAAATGAAGATTATTTGTCCACATATATCAGTAAATTACGCCAATCATTCGTAGATCACAGAGGAATTAAAGGTTTTCGCCCCTTCCTACATCTAAATTAATGTATCCATAAAAGTAAAAACGTGTGTCTTTCTTAGTACCGAGCAGTTTTTGGAGTATTTTGTGTAATCTTAAGTAATCTAAGAGTAATATTAAGTCAAGAAGTAATCTAAGGGTATACTGTAATCTTAAGTCATGACATCATAAGTAACGTTGTCAGGGAAATGTTGATGACATTTTGACAATTAAGTGGCAAAACTATTTTGATTGGTATAAATCTCATGAAAAGCATCACAAAAGCTGTATTTGTGTTCTACTTTTTCTAAAAATTTCATCTACGGCGTTTTCATTATCATTTCTTATCATTATCAATAATATTTCTTATGAAAAATTCACCTGAAATGCATTATATATCAATATTTCAAAGAAGAAGTCCTCAAAAATGCAGTGTTTGAGATGTATTGGTTTGAACCACTAGCGTTCGCATCGTTAATAATATTAATACACTAATAATCCAATATTTGTGGCAATTTTTTTTAAAATGTCGCTTATGACAGTCTGTTAATTTCTAATATTATTATTTCTTCTTACAAAATTGTGGGCCAATTCCATTGTTTCGTGATCAAATCAATAAATTCCAAAAAAAATACTTAAAAACCTGGATATGTCATAGAAGTTCAATTGAAGATTTGGATAGTCATCCTGACACAAAAAAATAGTTAATTGTGTAGTTTAATAGTTAATAGTTAATTAAATGTGACTTTTTTGATAAGCCAGGGAAATTAATCAGATTTGATCAGGGAAAGTCAGGGGAGTTTAGTTGCAAATTTGATATAAACAGGAAGTAGTTTTCAAACCACCCTCCAAAATACCTGCTAAAAACGTGTTCTTTATGAGTTTGACTGGCACCACCATCTAAAAACACGTAAGATCCTCTTTCGCAACATCCAGAAGGCCTTATTACAGGCAAGCATAGGCTGGCAGCCAATTTAAACAGCTTAGTGAAGACGTCTTGCGGACTTCAGAGAAAACACACTGGAAGCCCCGGGCCTTATAAAAAGGTATTAATGTTGAAACCCCGAGACACCCGCCAGATTATTATAATCCCAGGCTGCTGAAACTCAACGACAGGTGGATCAGGGGTCCAAAAAGGGGGTTCAAAAGTTCATGAATATGCATGAAGCCTGCGAGCATGACGATTGAGCCATGCTGAATGAATCCCGAGACTGTCCATGCATGACTCTGATCGCCACATAATAATAATGGGACTGGCGAGCATCCATGCACCTTACGTCATACAGCACAATGGACGAGCCACATGTTCAAAAACAAACTACGTGTACCAGCAACATTAAGCGACCGAGCTGGACAAGCAATTTGATGGAGTTCAAGCATGGATGAGTGGAATATACAAGGCGATTTAGTAGTCACTCAACTGTGTTAGCCAACTAGAAATACTTTTGATAGCTTAATCGTTTGTGATTAATGAACCACAAAAGTTCACCAACACTTTGCCAAACCTTAGCAAGTTAATAACAAGCTACCGGATTTTTTTTCAATTAGTTTTCTTAGTCTAGCTTTCCTGTTTGCAGCTTTGTGCATAAGAACCAAAAATCTGGATATACAGTGCCGGTCAAATGTTTAGGTCCAAAATAGCATTGTGATTCAATATCAATGTGGTCCTAAACATTTGGCCCTCACTGTACAGTACAACAGATTATAACCGTTTCTCAAAATTGGCTCGAAGCATTTCAGGATTCCCACTCAAATTCTCAAGTCGATTTCGCCGACATTCCCTGACAACCTTTCAGTCATATCCTGATTTCCCTGACATTAAAAAAATGATGGATTTCATCCAAACTTTTTATAAAGGACGATGACTGATCAATTGACTGATGCAAACTATAACACTTTCCATAGATTCCCTGACTTTTCAGAAAGTGAGAACCCTGCATTTATATTTCAACTAAGTCTACTTGTCTATTATGTAAAAATGACACTTGCCGCAATTTATCCTGTTTATTTTCTTCCCTTTTTTTTCTTCATTTCTATGCGTTTAATTTAACCCCCTGCTTCCCTTTGTTTAACGTCTTAACTTGGAACAAATATTAAAATTTACTGCAAAAGTGTGAAATACTGTGCAAAAGTGAAGAAACACTCCAAAACGTCTTACCAAATATAATGAGTATTTTACACTTGAACTGGAAAAATACTTTCTGATAACCAGTTTTGAGTAACAAAGACTTTCTGAGGAACAGTTTTGAGTAACAACGACTATCTAATGAAAGATTTTTGTTAACAGGGGGTTTCTGATAAATGGTTTGGGCAACAAGGAAAGTTAGGGGCCAGGGGCCTAACCAAGCCTAAACTAACCTAAATGCAATTTCTTTAGTTTGGCCGCCCCTAAACGCCAGGCAATCACTGCTAACCCACGAGTCGTTAGGAGAAGCCCAGTTTATCATGTTTTCTATTGCACGGCAGTCTAATCTGCAGCACAGCCAAAAACTATTATAATTTTCGTTGTTTTTATTATTCACACATTATCGAACGAAATTTCAGAAAGCTGAATCAAAATTTGCCCTCTCGGTCCAATTACTAATTATTACAGGGGGTGCTGGTCAGAGCCGAATAAAGGCACGCAATCCTGCAAATTGCTTCCAATCGGAAGTCAACACACAGTGCGGCCAATTAACAGGGATTGGCCGAACACGCAAATCTCCGAAAAATAGCAAATCTGCAACGAGGGCTAATAACGGCTAATAAGCGCAGATTGGCAACAACAACGAAAAACATGGTATTTGGAAATCATGGAATCGATAAGAGCTATGCCATGCTTGCAGGACCCCCCAGCGGGAGTTATACCGGTGTGGGTTGTTGGGGAAGGGCGCTCACAAAGCCGCAAGAAAATCCGATTTGGTTTTTGGATTCAGGAAGGGTTAGGGGTGGATCGAAATACAGCGGGAACATGAGTTTTATTGTGACAAATAAGCTCTGATTATCGACACGCAACCTCATCAGAGAGGGCGTGTCTGCATGGCGAAATCGGAGATTTAAATGTCAGAAAGTACATGTTCTTTATCTGCAAAACTATTTAATATAGAGCAGGATAAGTGAGACATTTCATCGACTGCATTTGTATTGAAATCATGATTTTTGTTCGAAGAGTAAATTTCAGAAAGATGCTTCAAAATCCAATACGCCTTATAGGGAGGGTTAAGAAAAACTGGACTATGTTGAGGATGGAGAGGGGGCAGGGGTCAAATAGCGCTCGGACTTCCAATTTTCAAATGGATGGGACGGGTTTAACAGTTCAAAGCACCTTTGTTGAAATTTTTTAAAATACCTATCCTGGCTTATAAACTCATTTACATTATAACTAAATTTCCCCCGTAAGTCACAAGGGTAAGGCTCTTATTGCTTATAGTTTGTCTTGTCATGTCTTCGTTTTGACTTATGGGAATTTTCAACGATAATGTCGATACACATCGTACATGTATACACATTCCAGAAAGTGGAAACCCTGAATTAAGTGATTCCATTATTTTTGTCCAACTCCTTCGTCTACAACTTTGAATACTGGACTAGGATGTCTAAGAGAAGACGAGAAGGGATTTCCAAAAATTCGGACGAAAATTGAATACGTGTACATGCCGACTTGCTGATGGACGTAGTTTACACGTACATGTATGACCAGCCCTATAAGTTACAGCAACCAAGGTGCAATTTTGTTGGCTTTTAGAACAAATGTTTCAAATATTTTTGAAACAATTTAATGAATTGAGCCGGTGACGTCACACGGGTTGATTCCATCCATCAAGGCCAATTCTGCCACTGTGCACTTCTGGTCAAGCCAAGTGTGACACGTGCCGTTTCCCCCCTCAATCCAGGAGCGAAATTACACACCGCTCAGGATCCGCATAATAGATGTCCGTTTGGCAAATGGCCCACCAGACACCCCTCGTGGTGCACTTCCGTGCCGAATTATACGCATTATGGCACGGGGTGAGGATTGCACGTCACGTGTGCAAACGCAAAGGGGGGAAAGTACGTCCATTTAATTATTACGCTCGTTCGCCAATCGGATTATAATGACGCACTAAAAGTCGAGTTTACACTGATCAAATTCAAAGTAGAACGTAACTTGGTTAGAGCAGATAAAAACGCAGAGCGATGAAATTTGTTAACATTTCGGATGAAGAGGGGGACCATAACGAAGTAAAATGGCACGGAAATTAACGGGAAATATGGTTATGAGTTATCCAACGCATCCGAGCCGTTGGGGCCCTAAAATAACCTAAAAACGTCATTTGTTTATTTAGCTTCCCTAAACTAACCTAAAAACGTAATTTGTTTATTTAGTTGAGCCTTAACCACCAGGCAATCACTGCTAGCCTGCGAGCTGTTAGGAGAAGCCCGCTTCCTCATGATGTCTATGGTGGAGCTGAGCACAGCCCCAAAAATTGCAGATCCGAGTCCGTGTTTTGAATAAAAAATTTCAAAGTCGAGTTTTCAAAACTTCGACGTCAAAATGACGGTTGAAATGAAGGAAACCTCATACCCATTGTCAAATAAAAAGTAAAAGGGCATCAATGCATTGCTGCCCTAACGGACAGTTGCAATTATAAGTTTGTCGGGTACAACTTTTTATAATGCGCAAACCAACCAAATTAAAACGGTTTATAAAAATGTCTAACAATCCAAATAAATTTAACTTCAGTGTTGCGCAAAGTTTGAACCTTTTGTTTTTTGTACTAAAATAAATGCAAACAATAATGGTTTGTACGTGGACATTATTCAGTTTTTTCCCTCCCATTATAATAAGTTCAATTTTTTTCTCTCATTATAGGTTCAAATTTGTTCTCTCATTAGGTTCAAATTTCGTACCTCTATGTGCGTGAGATGCCATAGCACGCACATCAGCATAGGTTCTAATCATTGAACCTACATTGCACATTGGTTCCTACTAAAATTTTCAAGTCGATTTCCCTAACATTCCCTGACAGCATTTCAGTCATTTTCCTGACATTTTCCATGAGTTTATCAATTTCCTTGACGTTTTTACGAATTCCCTGACATTTCCTGACTTCTCTTGGCATTCCAGATAATGGGAACCCTGCATTTCATATAGTTTTTAAGAGCATGCGAAATTTTTCGAAAACTGCAACTATAAGCACTTTGAAAATGGAAAATGTATATACATTATTTTTCCCCCTTGACTTTCCCTGGTCATTTTACTCCTCCCTGACTTTCCAGGTCCATACCCTGCATCAATCGGAGTCTCTAGCTCGCTTTGGTCCATGTGATAAACAAGATGGTCCAAAATCCTCACGCATTATGTTGGCAATGGCGACCCATTCCGGAAATTACCTGCAATCACCCTCTTGGCAATCTGGCAGACTACGTCCATTACAGAATGAGTTTCCGAGGAAGAAATTGGTTCGGGAGGCGAAAAAAATCGCTCAATCATTTCGAAAGTGAATTAAGGGCCAGGAGTCGAAGGAGTTCGACATCCTCGTGCACTTTCTGCTTTTCACGTACAGGTAAATTCTCCGATTTTTGCTTGTGCCTTATATGAGGCCATGCTCGACGGGGGGGAAGATACAGTATATAAATTTCGCTTTTAAAGCTTCATCCCAGTTGCTCCAGGGATTTCAATCGGGTCCCATAGGCACCGGGCACCGTTATCAATCATTGCGTATAAAATATGGAGAATCCAGGCAGGCGAGGCAGTGCAATTATTATCACTACACGCCATTAGAAACCGCAGCAACGTAGTGGAACGAAAACTAATTTCCAAAAAGTTTGTAACGTTGAGAAGAGAAAAACGGGTAATTTGGATTCGGATTAAATGTGAAATTAATGTACCGTCTCGTACGAAATAACTGTTAAGGGACCGCGCATTAACAATGTCCAGTGTAGAGGGACATCAGATCGTTTCCGAGGACAGTGAAACCTTTCTAGAACGACCACTCTCGAGTTGACCACCTCCCTATGTTGACCACATTTTAACTGACCGGATGGTCACCACATTAACTCAATGGAAGGTGACCACTACAAGTTGACCACCTGCACCTCTGCATGTTGTATGCTGACCACTTAGACTATTTATTCTCTGTATGTTGACCAGCATGGTCTCAATATGTGAAGTCATGGAGGATTAAATTTATTGGCCGCTTGCAAAACTTATATTGTACATCCCTGAACAGGAACTGTCTCTATAGTTAGAAGAGTTCATTTTGAATCCCTTCAGAAAAAAATGGGGCTTGGCAGTAACTCAAAAATAAAACACCGCAGAATTTGATTCGAGATTTGTGCTGTTTATTACCAAACAGGTAGGATATGGATGCATGTGCTTGCTAATCGTACAGAATAAAACATCTACATTGTAAGTACACTGTACACTGTACATTGCAGTGTTTGTACTGTATATGCAGTGCTAAACTAGGACGTTCAAAACTGGATTAGAATGTGGGGAGGGGTGTTATGAAAATTACATTCAGCTGAGCATTATGGTATATTTTTTAAACAAATATCGTTATTTAATAGGGGCTTGCGCTAGAGTGAATTTGGAAAACATGTTTCTAATGCCATCCATCATTTTTATCGTATTACTAAAAAGCGAAAAGCACGCGAAATTATTTGCCAAATCCTTCGCAATTTAAAGCAATTATTTATAAATAAGTAAACCGAGGTTTTGGCGATCATAGAACGCGTCTCGAATCTCGAAAACTGATTAAAGATGGCTGATTAAGATTGCTATAAAATTAAGATTCCCAGCCAATAAACACGCCGTTAAAAACCGAAATTTTTCGATGTATGAACAAGAGGGTATAGGGGTATGCGCCCCACGCATCCACGAAAACGTCGGGGTCAACAGAAAGGTCATCGAGTTCCACCCATTCGTTTAAAAAAAAGGCTAATAGAATAGCCCGTTAGGGCAAGGGATGGCAACGTGTTATTAAAATGATCGGGGTTTGATTAAATTAAAACGAGTTTTAGGGAATCGTTAGCTTGATTGACGGATGCAGCAAAGTCAACATACCTTCCTCTAGGTGGGTATTTATATCAACACCCTCGTTGGTATTCCTACAAAAAAATACCAATTTGCCATGTGCCAAAACCACCATTTTATATTGTGGAAAATGCCTCGAAAAATATAATTGTTTAAATGTAATCTTTATTTACATTAGAAATTAAAGATGGCGCATTAATACAAAACAATTGATGAGGTTCAGAATTTCCGCCAGAGGGCAGAGTGAAACGGCAACTATTTTCCTGACACGTGCTATACAGTAATGAAAATAAATTTGTATGGCTTACTTCTTTTAATTATATTTCCCATGTGACCAAAGCAGTTATAAGTGAAATTCACTATCAAGTGAAACAGATCCTTTCCCAGAAATCAATTTAAAAAACATTCTATTCGAAAATATGACCCAAGACGACCAGCTCAACAGGAAATGATCCACTGTTAAACGTACATGTGCAAATAAACGTTCCTAGTTAAAAAATTAGACAAATATGAACCCTTCATGAACATCATGCAGCTCACGAATTAACCGAAAATTCTCCTTTTTAATTTCTTATTTTTTATAAGAAACCCACTTAGGTTTTACGATTTACGAAAACTTATAACTGGTAGTAAATTAAAAACTCGAATATAATAACTTGCATATGAAAAAGAAGCATATTCGTCTAAAAAATATGACTGATGGTGACTGTATACATTGCATTCCCAAATGCGTACTTCCGAAGGGTGTCATCGCAACACATTATATTAAGCACCATTTTGCAACACATCGCAGTATAATTGATGGGCAACATTTTTTCAACGTTGAAAACGTCAGATTTTCGCACAAAAATTATTTGCCCATGACTTCAGATCACATATTTTCCGGATGATAACCTATAGCTTTCGCGTGTCATATTGTTCGCCAAATTCAGGAATAAAATATCGAAAAAATAATAACAAGCCAGACATGCAGGTGCTGTTGTCCGTCCCATGGTCAGCCCAGAAACATAAATCGTAATGCTTTAGTATTATTTTTTTTGAGCACTTTAGCAAAACCAGATTATAATATGGTTGTAGGGCGTCCTAATGTTCGGTTACACGTACTCGTACCTTGTACGTGTACCTATACCTGCATGTATATCATCGATGATGCCCTGTCAAGCTGACAAATGGGGGCCCTTGGCAGGACCCCAACTCATCCATCATTCTCAAAATCGTATCACGATACAGAGAGGTTGGGATTCAGACCCCTACAACGAAATCAGTAGCTAACCTTGATACGCCTTATTTCACAGTCATCAAAAACTTATGGATTGTCCTAAGCCTGTCCAATCCCAGTCGACCATCAATGGACGACCCTCGCCATATCGTTGTGAAAAACGAAAAAACAGGTAAGTTATTTCGCCTATTTTCAGCTTGTTTTCATTATTTGATTTGATTGAAAGTTGTATTTTATGAATAAAGATGTTGTGGGGCAATTAATACAGGGTGACTGGGCGTCTGAAACCTTGAGAAGTCAGGGAAATTCATATGACCTATAGAAGTCAAGGAAATTCATACGGCCTATAGAAGTCAGGGATATTCATATAATGTCTGAAAATTTGTTGTGGCACAAGCATTTTGATTGGTATATGTACCTCAGAAAAGCATTAGAAAAGCTGTATTTGTGATCTACTTTTTCTAAAAATTTCGCTTATGGCGTTTTCTTTATCATTACCATTTATTAATGCATGTACTTGTATTTCCTTGAAAAATCTACTAAAATACACCGATAATCCATTATTTCTTCTAATTTTTAAAAAATGTCGACTACGTCGTTCCTAAATGAAAACTCCAGTAGTTGTCAGCTTTTCAAATTGTTACATGGATTAAAATTTTCAGTAAAAATTGCCTATATATAATACAGTGGTTGTCTAGTTATCATTGATTGTTATGGATTAAATTTTTCAACAACAACATTCCCTATACATTAGGTGGTTTCAATCACTAGTGTTCACATCGTTATTAATATGACTACATTAAAAATTCAATTCAACTCAGTACTCTACTGTCAGTAATTTAATACCATGTGGCAGGGGTTGTAGTCCATCAACCCAAATTAAAATCCATTATGTCTTGCAATTTTTCAACAAATTTGCCTACGGCATTCCTTTAATTATGTATATTATTGTTTCTTTTTAACAAAATTGCTTCAATACATTAAATTCTTGAAATGGAGAGAAGCACAGAGTGCGAACGAATTGATAACTTTAAGGTAATATGACAAATCAATAAAAGTGCTCGGTTTAAATTGTCTGGAAAACCTGAAAAAATCAGGGAAATGTAATTGAAGATTCGATCAGTCACCCTGTTAATATAGAATATAGTAAGTATATGTACACACATTGCCAGACTTCATCCAAGCTAATGGGTCAATCGAGTCCTGTATAGGATTTACACAACAGTTTTGTCTCGAACCCATGTCTAATAAATTTTCAGCATACATGTACACATTCTTTGGCAGTTTTTCTGGTTATTTCACTTTTCTTAAATATTGATTCCTGATGTAAATTCGTCGAAAACTGACCATAACCTCACTCAGATGCACGAATTTTGCTCGGAAACGCCCAATTCTTGTCCTGGTATTTCGCGCCCATGCCCGCGATTTTGCGGTTTTTTTACACCGTCAAATAACTTCGGATGCTCTTTTTTTTTCTCTCCTAAAATGTGGACACAAAGGACATTCAGGTATTTCTGAAAACTGAATTTACGACGTTTCGTTGGCGGCCGAACAGCCATATAAAATGATTAGTTGGATTGCGTGGTCGGCCAGAGCAGCCCGTCTAGTTCACCAGCCTAGGGGTCAACTTTATCCCAATTTTCATATACATGTACTAGCATGGTTGACTATACCAAACTGGAAAACCTGGAAATCTTAGCAAATTTTATATTCAACATGGAAAACCTGGAAATCTCAGCCAATTTTATATTCAACATGGAAAACTTGAAAACCTCATGGATTTTTATATTCAACATGGAAAATCTGGAAAACCCAGGGGATTTGAAGTCAGAACAAAAATGATTGGTCCGTTAATCAATTCTGCTATACTCATAACAATTCCCATTTGTAATCAAGTTTTTCTAAAAACTGCCTTTTTTATAAAAAATCCTCAAAAATTTCTTTCACTATTAATTTCAAAAAACATTTCATGGAAAATACACCTACAATCCATTATTTCTGGTAGTTTTTAAAAGAAATGAGTGTTGAATTTTTTTTTTAATATTTCTGAAACACGTTTTAGATAGATTACACCTAAATCCCGTTATTGCTGGTAGTTTTTATTTACTTTTCATTTATGAAGTTAATTCCTGTCAATATTAATATTACTGAAATTTTCAAATTCTTTCAATTATCATCGTTCAACTTCAATTTTCTTTCACTATTATTGCCAAAAAATATTTCAAGGAAAATACACCTACAGTAAAATCCATTATCTAGTTGATGTTTTTTTATAAAAAATCCCTCAAAGATTTCTTTCACTATTAATTCCAAGAAACATTTAATGGAAAATACACCTAAAATCCATTAATCCTGGTCGTTATTCAAAGAAATGTTCGTATAATCCATCGTTTATATATGTTTGTTTGGTAACGTTGACTAAAAACCTAGCATTTGAGATCTAGTTTTTCCAACAAAATTGCGTTTTTCAGTATTGTTATTACCAAATTTTGTTTATAATAAATTGTGGCTCACATTTAAACTTAGGGAATTTTGTTTCAGAAACTAGAAGTCACCATGACTAGCAATGTCAAAATCTCACAAACAAACAAGCCGAATGTGGGCCCATTTTCCCAAATTCAACGCACTTCCATGCAATTATTCCATCTTAAGAAATCTCCCTGGACATGCCTTTAGAATCCTTTGCCAGACACCAAGCGAAGTTTTCGGTGGTTTTTTACCATTATTTTTTTAACCAGTGTCAATCCAGCATCGGACTAGCTGTCAACATGTCCCAGCAGGGGAAAGTGCTTTGAAAAGTGGCCCGGGGTGCTCGGCCACGGGTCTGTCTGTGGCGTTTTTGGCAATGTACTGTATCTAATGTACCTGCACATTGTACGTGCGACGCAACTTAAAATTGCGCATATTTTTCGATGATCCCCAAATGACTAATTAGGCTCGTATTCGAGTAAAGACTCACTCGAGAAAGGCATTTAAGAAATGAACCCCTGACGCCCGTGACGCAGCAAACGTTGGTTCCAAAAAAAATCCACGTACGACTTAATGAATTGCATGCGCGCCCTCTAGGCTGACCACCTTTTGTTTTTATTAGCGTTGCAACAACGGAGGTTAAAAGTTAAGATGGGGCAGCCCAGGGCCATGGGAAATGGCAGGGGGTCGTCCACCAATGACTTTCAGTTTACCCCACTAGGGTTCGCGCATCCACTTATCAAGAAAAAAAAAATTCTGGACAAAGTTTCTTGGAGCATCACAATGTCCAAGAGCAGATTTCGTGTGTGCCAACCCAAATAATATCATTGACTTTATTGTTTTATGTTTTATGGACTTCTTGTCTTTCGATAGTGATCGAAATTTCAGCACTTCCAAGTGTGTTTTATAAAAACTAGATTACCATTAATGCAATTTTAAAACATTTTGAACATTCCAGAAATATTAATATTGACAGAATAACAATCAATACATCTACAAATTTCGAAAAATTGGCAAGTGGAAATTTCTGACGTCAACTCTTCATGTATAATAGTAATGTTATGATACTGTACCACATTTTTAGACGCAGCGACTGATTGGGTGGGTCGATTTCAATTTCGTTTTCGCCAAAATTTATAATTTTTAATGGGCTTTCATTTGAGATATCACAAGGCATGGGTTGCCATTGGAATTTTTTAAGTTGGGGTCAATAGGGGTGAGGTGATGGGTCACTGCCATTTGCGAGTATTTTACAAATGGTTCCCTCTACGATTGATAAACATTCCCGCAAACAGTTTTCTGTATCTCATAGCGTTTTTATAATAATCAGGGTGGAAAAATTAAAAAAAAACACTGTATACACTGTAAACACTGTTTTGGAGCATCAGTGCAAACTAACTTCAGACAAAGTGCACGTCTAGTTCTTCGTATTCACTCGTATGCTAAATTTTATCCAATTTTGGTAATTTTGGTTCTTCGTTACGTCTCCACGTGTATTACACGTTGCCGTATGGCAGATGTCGCCGCTAGGCGGAGCCAAGCACATCCTGTTGATGGATAGATGGGCGTGCGCTCTCATTTCTCGGTAGACAAGTAACAAATCATTCCGTCAATTCGGTTCAGTCCTGGCCAGGCCAGAAGAGTTGCGTGGCCGCGGGCTAGGTGAATTAACAGGGGGCAGAGGGGGGCTAAAAGTGCGTGTAATCCATTTTAAACAAACATGGCGAGTGGATTTGGTCACCGAACCAAAGTTAATTTAATGCGGGCAAAACGGTTTCCATTAACCGTCATTATTTAGGCGCTCCTATTTTGGCACTGGGCCACCAGCCATGGCTGATGAATGGTGTCGGGGTATTTGTTAAACGCAAAAACAAAATCACAAACTTCATCGAATACTGGATACATGCACTTTCACTGACACCATCACGTTTACTAACCAGAGTGAAAGTTTGTTTTTCATTCTTTTTCACTTATTCTAAAAATATATTTCGTGGAGTTATACTAAAATCGAGAATATATCATTTGGGTGACGGGGGTTGGATGAAAACATACAGTACACTGTACATGAAGCATGTCTACTGGTGGCGCTGCGGCTAGCTGCTTTTGGAAACTACTGTGACTATACTGTTTCCACGTTTTCCATAGTCATACTAATTTGTCCACATTCAAAAAATAACTAACGATTAAATGTGTAAAAATTCCAAGTGGAAAATTCTATCGAAAACAATATTTAGTAATTACAACAATAAGGAACCGTCGCAGGTGAAATTTTTTGAAAAGTAGATCTCAAATGAAAGATTTTTTATTAGTCAGCATCACCAAACGTGCGATTTTTACTATCAACTAGATCACCAATAATGAACTACTAGGCCATTTTGAAAATGTTATAAATATGGGGGAATGGTAGAAATTATCGGAGTAATCTCTCGAAAACGTTTTTCAGAAATACGTGTATTATCGGAAATACACGATATCGGAAATTATCGGAAATTATCGGATCAATAACTTGTGTGCTGATTTATCAGAATTATAACGAACAAACGCACAACAATTTTGATACTGAAAAATTCCTTGAATTTTCCAGGTTTAATATAAAATTCCCTGAGGTTTCCAGGCAGTCGCTAAACAGGGGTAATTATACAACACTCATTATGCTATCGTACGATAATAGCAATGGGTCATGACCAGACCGGTGCAATCTACGTGTTCAACAATACACCCTTTTCAGGGATCTATGTATCCCCCTTTGGCCAATTGGCCTCTCATTAACCTGTGAACCCTCTTGAGTAGGAAGGGAGAAGGTGGTTGGGAATATACAGTGTATAGTGGATGAGTAATTCCACTTTCTACATTGAATTTTCCAAATGAAATATGCAGGATAGTCATATATTATCTGATTATTGGCTCGGCCTTTGGGATTAATGGGGTAAAAGATGAACTGGTAATTCGAAGCCCACACCAGAAATTTCACCTCCTTAATTTGATGAATTTGGCGATTTTATTGGACCCCCTCCCCTCGGTGCAAGCGCTGACACTTCGTCGGCTTGCACCTAACTGACCCTCTTTTTTCTTCGGGCTATTTTTCTGCCTTATTTTTACAAAATTACGTCGTTTCCTCGAAATTAAACATTGAACAAGACGTTGGGTTACCAGACAGGTGCAGCAGGCGCGTTAGGCAACCGATTTCTTAATCAAATAATCTCAAAGAACGTCATGTGAATCCCTGTAGTGCTATACTGTACATTAGTAAGCTTAATAAATTAAGTTGCCAAATTCATAATTTGATTATACGGTATTTTAACAACCCTGTATGAACATGTAATGCTACATCATGTATTGGGCAAGCTTTCATTACAGATTCCTAACTTACTGTAATACTACAGCATTTTAATCAATTTCGCAGATATCAAGATCAAGTACACTACGTCATCATCATAGGTGGAAGAAGGTGGCCAAATAATTAGACATTTGCTTTTAATATTAAAAACAAATTACAATAAAATTAAAAATGTGTTGTAAGTTACTGGAAGAGTCATTTGGTGTTCATTTATTGAATAATTATGCAATTGTATCCTCCCTAATGTCTATGTGATTAGTACAAATGTATCAAATGAAACTTCAATTTATTTGTATACGACATGACCTTAACAATAAGTTTTCAGACGTCTAATGAGTGTTAATGCACCTAAGCACTCACAAGCACTTCGTGAACTTCGTGCTGTTATAGCTAATAAATTTCAATCTCAATAACACACTGGAGTTAAAATCCATCATTTGCATTTGTAATCCAGTTTTGACAAAATATTATTTTTAACTAGACCTTTAAAATTCATTATTTCTACAGGGTGTCTACCGGATATTAAGTAACTTTTCAATGACTTTTATGACTTCAAAAATATTTCAATGCTTATTAGAATATGGGACCATTCATGGTTTTATGTGATGACAATCTTTGGCAAAAAAAACGAATATAGGACCATTCAAGTTTTATTTCATCGCTAAATAGTAATTTTCAGAAACATTCTCTACTACAGTGATGACAATCTTTGGCAAAAAACCCGCAGATTGGCGATATATTTTTGCAAAACTTGATGGTGTGATGACAAAACACTTTAACGTCCCCTTATGATTGCCTTAAAACTTGGGTTAAAAGGAGGCTAATTTTTTGATAGAACACCTTGAGAAATCAACAAATCAAAGAAATCAGATTAGTTTTTTGCATTGAACAAAACTTGCCCATTTCACACATTTCCTGCTTATTGTCCACCAAATGTTCACCAACTTCACTTATTTACCAAAGTATCCATCCCTGCCTTCAGCCTGGCTCACGTTACCTCCATTTCCCGAAGGCATTTGAGAAAACAGGTGGAATTGGTGTTACTGATTGCAGACTGGAAAAATCGGAGGAATATCGAGGATTTCCCCGAGGTGTACACTGGCGCCACGAAGAGCAATATACTGTCCAAAAGGATGAACTGATTAGGCCTCGTCAGCATTTTTTTGTGTTAGGGGTAGGGGGTGACGAGGGGCTTATACGCATTCCTAACGTGCTTGTTGGTGAGCATCGCCATTTTGTTTTTCCTATTAGCCAGCCATGCTAGCAGTGACATTATTCATCATTGGTTCGGCGCCAGACAGTCCAGAAAAATCACTGAAACTCGCCTTTTGAGTGACATTTTTGAACGAGCGGCACTTTTCGGAGATTAGGTTTCCACCACGTTATTTAAGGGGTTGGAGGCGAGAGAGGGCGCTGTCTGCTGTCTGTTGGTTCCAGGGGGTATGCCATCATCAGGGCCTAAATGCGACAATTTTGCTACAGGAACGTTACTGTATGAAGGAAAAATAAGTTCTACAGTATGTTTGTTGGCAGACACTGTTCCCTCTGGTTTCCTTAGCAAAATTATCGATTGGAAAGGTCCACTTTGTGCTAGCTTCATGCAAATTCACACGTATAGCTTTCAAGCTTCAAGACTTATCAAGAAAGCGGGGTTACCACCCAAAAAATTACAAAAAAATCCCCTCAACAAACAGGACTAATTAATTGCTGCTTTAAGTTCGTGATTAACGGACAATTTTCAACAGATCGGTGACCTTTTTTCTGAAACCTGAGCACCATTAAACTTAATTCCAGATCGTATTTCGAGCTATGATGTCAAAATATTGACGAATTAAACTCTCGAGAGTTCATCTAGATAACAAGTTGATTGGACCTATTACCGATTCATGCGAGGGTGTGTAATTCCCTTACTAGAGCAGGGCTGTACCAGAGATGACGTGCAGGATTCCCCCAGGGATGAAATTTAAACTTCCCTGACTTTTCCCTGGCTATCCCAGGTTTTAGAATAGATTTCCCCGACCACTGGAAATGCAAAAATATGACATTTGCCAATATAAGGAATTCCATACTTATTGTTTATGAAATATAAACATGAGATATAACAAATTTTCATTAGGACAAAGCGACTTTAAATTACTTAAGATTTTTAAAATGACATTTTAATTTCTTCCATGAACTGCTTTTTCATCTCTTGATTTTTGTGTAAGCCAATACCTAGCTACATGTATGTACATGTAAAACGTAAATTAATTTGTTGAATTTCCCTGGCTTTTTCGAAGTAAATTCATTTCCCCTGGCTTTCCAGGTGTTTCCAATTTTCATGAAGTTTCCAGGTTTTCCATATCTGGGAGAACCCTGATGTGTCTCTGGACGATATGTTGTTGGGGACAATATCGGCAAATTATCGAATTTGGGACCACAGAAAATTGATTATTGAAAAATAATGCATATTCATACAGTATTTCAGGGTGTCTCCTGTGTTTGGTATTGCAAATTCCTGACTTTTTCATGACTTCAAAAAAAATGTCCATGCCTATTTGAATATGGGGCCATTCAAGTTTTATGTCATCAATAAAGAGCAATTTTCAGAAACATGTAGCGCAGTGATGACATAAATATTGGTCAAAAATAAAACGCCATAGTCGAAATTTCTGTGCGAAACTGGATGACAATTGATGAATTTTAACCCAAGTTTTTATTTTATGAATCAATGGCAAAATTCCATTACCCTGATGCAAATTTTTGAATGACTTTTCCATGACCATGATGTCAATTTCATGACTTTCCCATGACTTCCAAGAACTGAATTTCATTTTATGACTTTTCCATGACTTCCATGACCGGGTATTTATAGGCCTATATACATGTGTTTAATTTTTTTTCAAAAAATTATGGAGATTCAAGGAACATTTAAGAATTGTTTCGTCAGGAGGGTGAAAAATGACTATATTGCTAATTTATAGGGGGTGGGGGGTAGGTGGAAATTAGAAATTTCTGAAAAATTGTTGACGCCATTAACGTTTATAACTTTCAATGCCCAATACTAAATCACTGATCCCTTTCGAATGTGCAACCAAATCGAATTA
The DNA here is from genome assembly GCA_034687865.1 of Kryphioiulus occultus. Classification (NCBI taxonomy): domain Eukaryota; kingdom Metazoa; phylum Arthropoda; class Diplopoda; order Julida; family Julidae; genus Kryphioiulus; species Kryphioiulus occultus. The sequence goes on along the minus strand of JAQGAF010000745.1, from coordinate 2,824 downwards.
GGGTCGTCCCTTAATTCATTTATAGGGGCAAAGCAAACAAGTAGGGGTCGCTTTCGAAGATTTACGGTTTAATTGTGCCTCGCATATCACCTGGTATTCCCCTTGTCATGCACCAACCCCCACCCCCCAGGGCCTGGCTAGTAGGTGGCAGCAGTGTTGCAAACGCATGCACGATGCCCCAAATGAGGCCGTTTGGTTTTAATATTTCATCGCCAAAATGCTTTCGCCTGCCCTCGTGTTTATCCCAGAGGTGCAATTAATCCACTCGCAAGCATTTTCGCTGTCGCTATGGAGATGAGTCCGATTAACTCAATTGAAGCCATGCAGGGCTACAGGCAAACAGTATTTACAATGAGCTTAACCCGTTTGAAGTCAGTGATGGGACTGATCTCATAATAATAATGTTACTGCTGTTCTACAGAATAACCCCTGTAAGTTCACCACCCTAGGGGCTGTCGCAAAATTGTCAACAAAAGGAGGTGGTCAGCATATGGAACGATGCTTGTACTGACAAAGGATTTTAACTCCGTGAACTGCATGTACTTACATTCAGTACTCATTACAGTAATCATACAGTAATCATTCATCAGTCATGAATAATTCATTAATAACCTCATAATACAGTACCAGTATTGCTAATGAGCTGCAAATATATCCAGTAATTACATGTACCTTACATTAGTACTGATATTTTAACGATGTAATGTAACACTAATGTACAGCGTACAGCATGAAAGTGTTGCAAGTAGCCAATGAATTTAATCATCCACGACTTTACATGTTGAGACCAGTCAATATACAGAGTAAATTACTACTGTGTGTCATATATATAGTCCAAGTGATCAACAAACAACATGTAGAGGTGCATGTGGTCAACATGTAGAGGTCATCTTCCATTGAGTTAGTGTGGTGACAGACCGGTCAGTTAAAATGTGGTCAGCATATAGGTAGGTGATCAACTTTGGAGGTTCTACTGTAATTTCGATACATGCTTGGGCGTCATTGCCGCATAAAAAGTACCGGTAATCAAAATTTTCAAACAGGATCCTATGCATGTACATGTATATAGTCCTGAATGTAATGACATTACAGTGTCCTAAATGAAATGACATTACTACAGAAATAAACCTATACTCGGTTCCCACGCAGGTTCTCAAGTTATGTCCCTGATAACGTTTCAGCCATTTCCCTGATCACAAATATTATATTTTACCCAAATCATAAACAATCTTTTGGCTGCAACCGAATAATTTAAACATCAAAATCTATCGAAAGTTTTGAAAAATGCCCCGCAAAATCAATATTCATGTACTATTTATAAAAAATTTCCTGACTTTCCCTGACATATCAGCAAAAAACGGATTTTTCCCTTAACTCTCCCTGGCCATTTTTGTCCTCCCTGACTTTCCCTGACTAATGCGACAAAAAATAAGAAAAGTGAGGGATTTTATCAGAAATTGTTATAAAAGACGATGACTAACCAATTTGCTAATGCAAACTATCTCAATATCCCTGACATTTTCACGAATTTATACGAAAGCCTTGACCGCCACATCATTGATATTATGTCACCCAAAGGTTTCCTTACCATCCGAATGTAACCGGTTCCAAATAGATGCTTTTAGTCACATATACGAATATAAATTAAACAATTCAAGAATTAGGGTAGGTTAGTACGCTTATATTCTGGGTGTAATTCAGGACTTAGAGGTATTTATTTATTCTGATTCAGTTAGGGTAATTCAAGAAATAGGATAGGTTAGTGTGTCTATACTTAGCAGAAAAATTGTAAGTAGAGAATATAAGTGATTTGTAACTATACACAGGCTTACAAGGAGAAAATTTCAGAAATTTTCACTAATGCACTGACATTTCATGACATTTTTAGAAATTTTCACTAATTCCCTTGACATTCCTAGATATTTCCAGAAATCAAACCATGACATCCCAAGTAAAAAATATCAATCGATGACTTTAGCACTTGAGTGCAAACAAAAATATTCCCTGGTTATCCATGACATCTTCAGAAATTTTCACTAACGCACTGACATTTCATGACATTTTCAGAAATTTTCACTAATTCCCTTGACATTCCTAGATATTTCCAGAAATCAAACCATGACATCCCAAGTAAAAATATCAATCGATGACTTTGGCACTTGAGTGCAAACAAAAATATTCCCAGATTATCCATGACATTTTCAGAATTTTATCGAAACCATGATTTTCCTTGACATTTTCACAATTTTTAAAAATTCCTTGACATTACCTATTTTCAGAAATTTTCACCAATTCACCGACATTCCTAGATATTTTCAGAAATCAAACCATGCTCTATATAAATGCCATCCCAAGTAAAAATATCAATCGATGACTTTGACACTTGAGTGCAAACAAAAATCGAAAGATCGGAAAAATATTCCCAGATTATCCATGACATTTGCAGAATTTTCTCGAAACCATGATTTTCATTGACATTTTCACAATTTTAAAAATTCCCTGACATTACCTATTTTCAGAAATTTTCACTAACGCCCCGACATTTCATGACATTTTCAGAAATTTTCACAAATCCCCCGACAGTCCTAGATATTTTCAGAAATCAAACCATGCCATCCCAAGTAAAAATATCAATCGATGACTTTGGCACTTGAATGCAAACAAAAAGCGAAAGATCGGAAAAATATTCCCAGATTATATCAAGTATGATCTATAGCCTGAAAAATGTGATTGGCTGTAGACGTCCTTTAGAATAAATAACTAACAAATCTTTGTATTTGGAGCTTGCATTGAAAAAATAAATGTATTTTACATGTATAACTGT